>JAQGAV010002415.1:0-15889 GCA_034691345.1 Phasmarhabditis papillosa
GCAAAGCAAAGAGTAATTTGATAAAAAGTTAAATTCCATATCAGTAGGTCTACCGCAAATATAATACGGTGTGGGGGCCAAAACCAGTTTAAATGACCGGTAATAAGTTATGTATCAAATGAATCACTGTGGTCTATGTTACTTTGAAATATTTTTATAGAGTACCAGCATAGTTGGTGGTTAGCTTGATGGTAAAACAAAATTGGAAAAAACGGTTTTCTACTTTTCTCGACTAACGGTTAGAGAAAACTGTATATAGTAGCAAAATGATTATATTCAGAAATGTTATACATGGTTTACGGTCTTATCCACTATTTGAAAAAAACATCTAATTGAAGAAGATACTTAAAAGTAATACAAGGTAGAGCAATATTGTATAGAAAAGGCTAGGGATTAGAGGTTTGCTGGTCTTCTGGGAAACGCCTCCCTTTAGGTATGAGTTGATCATATGACACTCTGCTTTAGCCTAGTGGTTAAAACAGCGGTCTCTGAATCCGTGAGGTTCTGAGGCTGTGGGTTCAACTCCTCGTAGCTGCAGAAGGCTTGGGAAATCAGCAACTTACTTATCCCATGTTTCGTGCACCCGCAGACTGGATGTTAGAAAGGATCCGTCTCTGCTCAGAAGATTCCGGAATGAATGGCCTAACCCTACCTCGAATAAATCTACTATTATTGTGATTCGAGTGATACAGGAAATAAAACAAATTTTTTTATCATATGACTCTAATACAGCAACATTTAATAAATCTAAAACGGACAATGATCTCGATCTCTACGGGGTTAAACTACAGCTGCTTAAACAAACGATATGAATGGCAAAACTGAATTCTGCACCAAAATAATGCTGTAAATGTGAACAAAACGTTGCAACCAAAGACTAGCGGATAATTAATTATACATTCCTAATATGTGTTTAATTCAAATAAGATGAAATAGTTTCAAGTTTTCGTAAGTTTAAAAAGTAAACATTCAACAATGATAAAAAATGCTGCTGTAACTTATTCTAATAACTTAGACTTACAAATTGTTCTGTGTAAAATTCTGTTAATATTGAATAACTTGATTGTAAGTAGTTATAGCTACTTTTTCATGACATTAGTGAAGAATTATGGAGGAAACAAAACACTAAGCTATTAAACATAGACTATATCTAAGCATGTAAGCCTATTATTCTCATTTGACCATATGTTACATCGTTTTATCGTTGCTTAAATGTTAAATAAACTATGCGTGAGGGCCCTTTCTTCGGGTTCCACTGGTCCAATCGATAGGGACCTAAAGCCCGTTGGTTGAAAATGAATGCGTCAACAATAGAACTACTGATGAATCTTTTATAAAAAGAAACTTAAAACGGCTTCAAAATTTATTTTCTTACAAAGCCTCAAAAAATAAGCAGATATAGTCTGATTCCAGATGAATAATGGAGTGTATCTTAAGGAAATTTTGCGTATATTTTTGGTTTTAGAATACTGTCAGAGCCATTTTCAATGAGATTCTTATTTAAAACTTCAATATTATTTTTGAATATATCTCACGGGAATGGAACATTACAAATCTCTAGATTCGTTGGAAATCGATAAAAAGGTAGTTTAATGAGAAGTTTACATATACTATGTAGAATATAAACTGCTGCTGGAAACAAATAAATTACTTTCTAAAACTATAGAATTATATTTGCCATATCTTTGAATATTTTTAGCCCCATGTGGCCGAAAATATCCTCATCTCTCTCAATTCGTAAGAATGAGCTATTATTCTAGAACGGATACATTTTACATACATATATCATGTAGAGAAAGGAAGTTGAAATATTAAGATGATGTCATTTAGCAACTAAAAACTTCTTAGAACAAAAGTCAAAATAGGAATTAGTTAAATATACTGTGGCCACTGGGAAGCGGCGATGTTATATATAATAGTTTGGAATTGGTGGATTGAGATGCTTTTCTTCAAAAGTACATTCAATTTTTCTTGATACATTTAAATATTACTTTCAAAAAGAACTAGTATTATACAAATGTCAATTTAGCTTAGAAGAATACTAAACTTAATTATGAAATACGAAAAACAATAATGTCTGGTCAGAATTTCGTTGAGCCAGAGGTATTTCAGGGGCCGGCCATGGTCGCCGACCGAGGCTTCGAAATTTTCGAAAGTTTGACAATTCCCAACCCCTGCGTAAACAATACAATAGTTACAATAAGTTAACCCCAAAATTTCCAAATCGTCTGAAATTTTGAAAAAGACTGAGAATCTAGTCCGTGCGTAGATAAAACACATAATTGAGAAGCAATTCAAAACCGTAAATAGTTAATATTAACCCGCAATCATTTAACTAACTTTAAAATTTAAACTATTGCAGACTATGATCAGTTACTGGCATATAATACACGAATCAAACAATGCATTCCGTTCAGAATTAATTATAGCATTCGAATTAGATGATTTCTGATTCCTCAAACTCGGTTAGAATAAAGGTATAAAACATTCCGATATCTAATTGAAAAATCTCCAAATGCCTAAAAATGCGCGGCTAAATTATGAAATCCAGCTGTAGCAGAAGGCCGTCGGGAAAGAGGGGGCTTATTTCGGGTTAGACTGCATTCCGCGCGAATTTCGCACGCTTATTTGGAATTATAGAAGGGAAAATAGAACATAAAACCCTTTTATAGTCTGAAACCTACAGTTTTGAAGACGATTGCCAAAATTCTCAAGTTAGAGGAAATCTTTTTTCTGGGAGTTGCTACTAAGCAAAAACGTAGCTAATGAAATACACTATTAGGATATGGCGATATGGATCATTTTGGCAAAGTTAGCTTGATGAATGCTCCAATACTTTTAGAAATCCCATAAGACGAAGCTTATGAAGTTTCATTTATGTAAGTAGTTGAAAACTTAATATTTATAGTTACAATGTTTTTAACTAGTTGGGGTGAATAACAAAGAGTTCTCTTCCCTCTCGAATGCAGCTGTGGCTCAACATAAGAAAATGATCACTCAAATAGAAAAGTATTGATTTATTATGCAAATGATTCTTCAGTTATATGGTTATGGGTAAAAACAAACAAAGTTGAACAATACTGAATATTTCTTCTTATATTTCAAATAATACAGGGTTAAGAATCTCACGTGTCAAAGTTTCGATAGTTCAACCCGGTCCGGGTGAAACTAATTTGACTACGGGTCGTCAGGGCTTGGAATTTGACGGGCCGGGGCCGAAAATTTGAGAAACGGGCCTGCCTTTTTCCAGCCCTGCGGGTCGGCCCGTTCTAACTTCTGAGATAATTGAAGTTTTCTATTATATGAAAACCTCCTCTCGAAACAGAAATTCCAGTTTGCTAGTAGGTGTGAACTAGCCCTTTCTTCTTCTTGCGAATTACATCTGAGTGACTGAGGATGAATTACATTTCGCTGCCAACTATGATAGAATTTTAAACCGGTTCTAACCTCCAAATAAGGAATTGCGGACATGTGAAAGAAACAATTGAGGACACTGGATTTACCAGATATGCTGGAAATTATGAAACATTGAATACCGTTGTATACCTCTTGGAAGACATTGGGAAATATAGACAAATATTGTTTGGTTAGCTTGTATTGCTAACTATATTGGAACTATATGTCGACTTTGAAAAAAGTATTTGAAATTGTGTTCGAAATATGTGCTCTGCAAGCACAAGCAAGCTGAGGTGGGTAAAGGGTCGGGCCCATTTCAAACCTTTTCCGCTTTAATTTTTGGAAAAATGGGTTCGCGGTCAGGGACGGCTTTTGTGGAGCAGCGTTTTCTAAGGGGCGTTCGGAGCAGCGGACAACATTTGTAAAGCAGCGTTTAACCAGACTATGAAATCCTGTTGGTTTTATTTATGGATTGCATCTCACTAGTTACTAACCTACTCTAGTACTATTCCATAACACTAAGGTACATATATACTTTATACCCTGTATTTACATTCGGGTACACCATACTCCCATTTCAAATCATTTTAACATTTTAACTGCGCGCACTAATTTGATCATTTTATGTCTTTTGTTTTACTCCTCAACCAAGCCATAAAAATGAAAGTTAGAGTAAGCAGGTTATCAACTGAGCGTTACTTGTGCGCTGCAAAACTACCGTTTTAGAACTGTTAGCTGATATTAAAACTTTTATATTAAGTTTTTTATATATAATTGTAATAAAAGTTTATCTTAATAAAACACAGTTAAAAACAGTTTCCATTAGTTAGATTAACGTTTTACAAAGTGTTTATTCATAATTCCAATACGGGTGGGAAAAGTCATTGTTCAACACTGATAGCACTAAATTGTTAACGGCAAACACTGGTAATGTTTGTTTTTGAAAAAAAGTTATATTGTAATATTTGTCATCTTACCACCTGTGAAGAAGTCTACATTTCATTTATGTATTATTCTGTAAGAATTAGTTATGATGTGTAAAAGTAAAAATTAAACCATTCGCATTAGCCTATGAAAAACATGATTATAATTACTATTAGTCAACTCTAATAGTAATTATAAATCAACTAGCCCTGAAAATGGATGGCTTTTGAGCGGGAAACAACCTTTCATCCATAATACGTGTCAGAATTAATCAGCTCAATAAAGAACCATAAGTTTTGATACGGTTTATTTCTTGTATGTTCGTGAATTCTCCGTTACTGAAATGGAATCTTCGGAAGTTATTATTAAGCATCGACAAAGATACAATTCTGCGAACACCAGAGCTTCTATATTTCAGGTTATGCTCTTTTTCCGTATTGAATAAGTTATCTATAAAACCAGTTTAGAAACTCTTTGTTTCCAAAAATCAAAGATGACTAGTGGCAAGGTACCAACTGGAGCAAATAGTTGACGCTTGCTCCAGTTGACGCTTTTCCCCCTAGGCTTACCGTTTACTCGATTTATTAAAATCCTTTAAACCAACAACTTCAAAGACTACAGCTTCTATTTAAGTAGATTCTAGTCTATAGCGCAGTCTCTCTTGTTTTAGTCGTTTTCTTCGTCTACAGTGTATCCGACTACTTCATAGCCTATACGGGCCCTTCTTTTGTGCATTTGAATTCATTATCTTCTCAATATAAAAGAATGAAACACGCGGCATCTCATTATCAGTACTCTACTTTCTAATAAGACGCAATTCTCATTACAAACCCATAAAGAGAAACTCATTAGCACACCTTTCCGCATTCTACTATCTTGTTATGATACTGCACCAACATGCTGTAAAGTCGCTTTTTACGAAACAGTTCATATTCAAATATTGGGCACACATAAGAGAGAACTAATTTGCTGGTGGTTGCAAAAACTCTGAGTTCAAAGAAGTTTTCTTTTTGACAGTTATGTTTACTAGGAATCCCCAATTCATTCCGCAGCCAGATACAGAATCTATGAATCTTACTCATTATTTTTGAGTAGAAGCAGCCCTGGTTTTTGCTTGAAATGTACTTTTTAAGATCGGTGTAACGTATTTAATCTACTAGAAAACCTAGTTTTAAAAGGCTATTCTATGTAAATTCTAACAACATTGTTGTTACCACATGAGGAAAACTCTTATTTTAACTAACATACACATAATTGGTGCTACAATTTGCATAATTATGCTGCTAGTCTTCTGTAACTGTATCAATTGAACTCTATGATATCTGTACTATTTGAATATCTTATCTAACTAGAGTACCACATACTAAGTAGCATCACATTTCGCACAATGAGTCCAATCTAAGGTTTAATTCAGTATGAGTTTTTAAGAAGATTATTTTGATACTCTGAATTTCTTTAATTTATACTATTAATCAAAAACTTATTCATTAGTAGAGTGTTTGTCACGACACGGCTCGCCGCGCCCTATAGCAGAGGGATAGAGCAAACTCCAATAGGGAAATCTTGCGTCTCAATTCCTGGTTTAGTTCAACAAGAAATTTATGTTTATTATATATCAATGGAAAGGCCATAGCTCAATCTGTGCGACCTAGTTTTTACGAATAATGTGGTTCTAGCTTTCCAGTGAAAAATACATTTTAAGTTGAAAAAAGGAACCTTTAACCCCACTGTTTTCGTTGGCGAGCAGTCACAAGTAAAGAAGTCGTGTTTTCTGCGTATTTTTATTAGAAAATTGCGTATTTAGCAAAATTTGAAGGGAAAATTGCTCCAAAAATGAGACTTTACTTTTAAGTATGACCTTCTTATTTTGAAGTTCACTATAGCTATGTTTTGAATCTTTAAATTTGTTTTTTGCTTTAGGTTTAATACTAAATAAGTATACTATTCAGAAATGGTTATCATCACTTCTCCTTATCCAGTTGCCCCTAAACCAGCAATTCCCTTCCACGAGACTATTCTCAATGCAATCAGAAAACATTCTACCCAAGGAGGAAACAAAATCGCTTTTGTAAGTTTAATTTTATTAGCTTTATAACATTTAGAATAACAAAAGACTATTCTATATTTAGGTAAATGGTGACGATAACTCTGAGATAACCTTCCAACAAGTATACGATAACGCTCTCTCCATCGCAACTTATCTTAGATCGCGTGGATTTGAGGTTGGTTAACATATATATTAAAATATATGAAGCTATAATAAAAGTTTATACATTAAAAAGTTATATTTTACCCTTGAAAACTTAATTTCCTTCGGAATACAGATTAGTGATATGTTTTGTAAATGAAACATAATGGTACACTAGATTAGTATGGTTGTGGAATAAGTTAAAAGTAGAGTCGGATTCAAAAGTAATGATGCCGTGTAGGATGCGTATATCTTCATTTTTAACATTGCGCCTGCTGGCATCCTGCGCGCGCAATATCAGCAGATTGCAAAATTGCTTTCGCACTACCTTACTCAGACGAAATATTGCAACACTCTTGCAACCCAATTTTTATTAACATGGCCTTATTGCTTTTAAATCTGACTATAACTCTATATTAATTAGTTTCCAAAATTTCCAAGTTTACAAATTGGGCTAGAGTCTTGCCTGATGAGGCTAGGGTGTATCTAATCTTGTTTTGCGATTCCCGACTATCAGTGAAAACAGTTTGTATTCCGATGCATTTGAACGGTATATTATCAATATGCGCACTATAAATCTTAAAAAATTAAACAAGAAACCAATTTCGGGCTCAAATTCAAAGTTTGGACACTTTTATTTCAGAAAGATGTCGCTGCTGTTGTTTTGCCTAACACTTGGCATTATGCTCCTCTCTTCCTTGGAGTAGCCAGAGCCGGTGGAGCCACCTCCGGAGCAAGTGCTCTATTCACAGACTGTAAGTACCTCATAAATACTGAAATTCTACCAAACTATCGAGAATTTACGTCTTAAAATAATACTATGCGCAGATATGACGGTGCTGAACATGGACTAACAGCTTTATATAAGTGAATAGAATAGAATAAAATAGAATATTTATTGTTCGAACACTAGATCATTTGTATCACTTTTGCTGATAGTTCACTTTTTTGATTGTAATGTTCTGGAGGAGTGAATGAAGTTAATTTAAAAGAAGTTATTAGTCTTCAATTTCGTTGTAAACCTGTTGACCTCCTGTTAAATGTAGTGACCAAGCTGTTGAACTTAAACACGGAATACGATAGCTCGATCCTTCAAAAATGTTAAAACAGTGATCATTTCATCCTATCACCTATCCCATGGCTTCCGGTCACGCTGCTTCCAAATTCCCCAGCCACATGCGCCCCATATTTTGTTCTCTAATAGATAAAGAATTTCAATAATAACACGTTTTAAGCGCCTTCCATTCATTATCAAAGCAGGAATTAAAAGGAGAATTTATGATAAAAAGGAGTGGTTGTAATAGAGAAAAATGGAATATCAGGCCACTTCTGAAGAGTTGTCGACGAATGTTTTAGTAACGGAGGGGCAAAAGTCAAACTGTATAAGGAATCTCAGCGGTGGAGTTTTGAGGACAAGCCCAGGCGCCAGTGCGGACTCCGGATATAGAGCTATTCGGCGCGGGCCGGACGACAGGCAGCCTTATGTAAAACGGCACGGGAACAAAGACCACTGGGAAATTGACTTATAATTGAAAATTTGTTGTAAATAACAGAAGGTACTTCAGGAATTGTCTCAAAA
Source organism: Phasmarhabditis papillosa (assembly GCA_034691345.1). Classification (NCBI taxonomy): domain Eukaryota; kingdom Metazoa; phylum Nematoda; class Chromadorea; order Rhabditida; family Rhabditidae; genus Pellioditis; species Pellioditis papillosa. The sequence continues at coordinate 8,088 of JAQGAV010002415.1, forward strand.
AGCAAAGTTCTTAATAAATAGAGTTTTTTTATAAGGAGTTTTGTTTAGTTGAACTCCAACGTCAGTTTACTGACTCTAAGGCAAAGGCTGTTTTCACCACTGAAGACCTACTACCTAAAGTTCTTAAGGCTGTGAAGGAAAGTCCACTTTTGAAGGTAAGTAGCAATTTAAGGAATATGATGATCCATGAACTTCAGACAAAACATTTATCTTTTTTCTCTGATAAGTTTTCTTTCAAACTTTTCTGATAGAATCCGAAGTTTTACTGACTTGCAACATATCAGTTCCACTATAAAAATGTTTTCTACTAAATTTCAAAAAGATGAAATACAAGTTCGATTTTAAATATACTCATTGTGTTTTAGATTATCATCGTTATCCCTAAATCCGCCTCCTCCAAACTCCCTGTGGATGTGGTTACTTGGGATGAAGTCGTTAAGACTCCTATTGCCAACCCCCTACCTAAACCAAATATCGATGTTGACAAGGACATGGTTATGTTACCTTATTCTAGGTAAAATATTCTACAAATATGTAAAGAAACAACAAAAAGCGTGCTGTCATTACCAAATCTTTTCTATAAAAATATAAAAACTTGATAACCATATTCGGAACCTACTGTGGACAATTGTTTAATCATTGATGTCTTCCCTAACCATACGTATCTAGATTTAATAAATTTCTATAATTTCAGCGGTACCACCGGACCCCCAAAGGGAGTTATGCTCTCACACACCAACTTTGGAATGATGATCAGTATCTATGCAAAGTAAGATCTAGAATTTACAAACAGTCACGTTAACAGTATATAGTATGCAACATTAGGAATAAAAATTCAATTTTTAGACACGATGCTGAGAACAACTGCTACGTTCTTGACCCTAACTGGAACTACGAAAAAGAAAAAGTATTATTATTTCTCCCATTCTATCATGTTTATGGATTTGGTAAGTATTTACTTTTAGTAGGTTCAATCTTATTTCAAAATTAGAAAAAGTTTATCTTGAACATTCGATTTATAGATAGTATGAACAGGATAATGCCATATCTAAACTTAATTCTCAAGTATTTCATGTAATCTTACAGGTCTCCTTATGATCAGTTTGTTATTTGGAAGTACTGGAGTTGTTCTATCGCACTTTGAGCCAACAAACTTCTGCTCCAACATTTCAAAGCATAAGGTTAGTTACTAGATAAATAAAACATTAACACCGAGGAAAAACCTGTCACAAGATTATATTACTTGACTTTTTTATCAAAATACAAATGGTCGATCTTCGTTAAAACGTTAATTTCATGCCTTACGTACTCTATCTTACGTATTATAATAAATAAATAATATTAAAGTGTTCTTATAACTATTTTAGATCCGTATGCTACCCCTCGTACCACCAATCATGGTTTTCTTGGCTAAGCACCCAATCACTGCCAAATTCGACCTTTCTTCTGTGCAATATATCATTTGTGGAGCTGCTCCAGCTGGAAAGGATATCTGTGAAGAACTGTCTAAGAAGTTCCCTAATATTAAATACATTCAACAAGGTAAGATTGGGGTTTTCAATTCTGTTAAACCAAATCATCCTGTAACGGTTTGTATAAGTCAGTAACCGACCGGGCTTTCCGAAAAGGTAAGCCGGAAGCCAACTCTAGATCGCTCAGTAAATCCGAACTTTCACTCTAATTTATTTGTATTATGTTAAGTTTTATATTTAAAATAAAACTATAAATATGTGTTCCTAACTAGTTTATTTATAAATTTGACTTTAGGCTACGGAATGACAGAGTGCTCAATGGCTTGTCACATTCCCGATCTCAAGAACGATCAGCCATTCGGAAGTGTCGGAAAGTTAGCCTCAAATATTGAAATGAGGGTGAGTAAAAGTAAAAGATCACTGTTTTCCTAGAAAAACTTGGGATATGTTTCACTACTATGAAGAAAAGAACTGTCAAAAATACCCTTTTTAAAGATGATAATAATAATAATACAAGTTTATTTTCCCAAAGTACAATTAAAAAACATAAAATTATCTTTGTTATTTGTTTATAATTGATACTCGTACTTTCGGAGGAGGAATGTGGCCAATTCTGACATTCTAACCTCCATTTCTATACATGAAAAAATGAATGATGGCAAAATTTTCAAAATAGTTTTGTTTTTGACGGTTCTGTTTTTGGGGGAAGTCATACTACACTTTCGGACATTTAAAATTTGAGATATCAAAGTTTTTAGACGATTTAAAACGAATTTATAAATATTTATTACAAGTTATATATTCTAAATAACTGATTCTAGATGGTTGATCCCGTTTCTGGTAAAGAAGTTGTACAGGGTGAAAGAGGTGAAATCTGTCTACGGGGTCCAACTGTGATGTTGGGTTATCTAGGAAGACCCGATGCAACTAACTCTACTATTATCGATGGATGGCTTCATACTGGTATGTTTATTAACAAAATAATTAGAAATATGTCTAGTCTCTATAAGGAGCTCGGTTTTTAGCGCATTTTCCTGGGGCAGGCGGTGTTAGATTAGAATCAGGGCTCCGCACGACCCGTAAATAAAGGCGCAAAACTTTTTCTAAAGTAGTCTCAATTTTTCGAAGAGCCCATCAATTCCGGTTTCCGGAAATTTGTAATCATTCCGGTTTCCGTTTTCCGGAAATACTTTTTGTCATTCCGGACATGCCTGATTCCGACCGACCTCGACACTTCTGTCCAAGTCGGCCGCGACCTAAAATTGAAAGTGAACGATTTGAAATTGTAACTTTCAGGTGACATCGGTTATGTAGACAAGAACGGTAACATGTTCATTGTAGATAGACTGAAGGAACTTATTAAAGTTAAAGGACTGCAGGTATCATTACAAATATATAACATAAATATATGTATATTCAAAGGTACCCCCTGCTGAACTTGAGGATTTGCTCCTTTCTCATCCTAGAATCCGAGATGCTGCCGTTATTGGCATTCCAAATGACAAGACTGGAGAGCTACCAAAGGCGTTTGTAGTTCGAGCAGATGAGAAGTTAACCGAACAAGAAGTTAAAGATTTTGTAAAATGTAAGTAAAATAGATAAAACATAATTAATGTTGTTATTTAGCCAAAGTATCCTCCTACAAGCAGCTTGCTGGAGGAGTCGAATTTATCCAGGAAATACCTAAATCTGCTGCAGGAAAGATTTTAAGAAGATTGCTCAAGGATAAGGCCACCTCAAAATTATAAGAAAATATTGCACATTAACTAATAAACAATAACTATAAAGCAAAAACTGTTCTTATTTGAACTTGTTCAGTTATTTTGATGAAAAGAATTATTACTTGTGAGTAAGAAGCGGATGCTAGGGTCTAGTGGCTGGAGTAGCGGTCTCTGAATCGGTGAGGATTTGAGGCTGTGTGCTCGACTCCCCGTAGCTGCGGAAGGCTTGTGAAACCAGCAACGTGTTTATCCCATATTTCGTGAACCCGAAGACTGACCGTTAGAAAGGAGCCGTCTTGGCGCATAAAATTACAGAATGAATTATCGAAATGCTATCTACTATTATTGTGATACGAGTGATACAAAAATATTATACACTAAACACTTAAGTAAAATTACTCTATTTATTTATTTAACTGTTATCTAAGTACGATAGTTGTTTCGGTTGATTATTCCTCACGGTAAAGGTCCTCAACTCCGAACTGAGTAACTCCTTCTTCGAAAGGAATGTTGACTACCTAAATATGGGGAAACTTGATTAACGGTTAAACATCTATCGATTTATATATATATTATATATTATTACGTTATGTTTAATAGCTGTGAGAACATGAAATTAAGTTGTTTGCCTTTCACTAATTCTCAGTTTCAGTTATCCTTGCTAATATTCCTACCTTCATTAGGTACTTCATTTCCTCCTTGGCTAGCCACTTCTTGGTCTTGGCTGCTTCGGCAGCGGCAACTACGGCCTTCTCGTGTTCCCACTCTCTAATATCAGCATGATATTCACGGATTTGACGGAGACGGAGGGCACCCCAGACAACACCTAAACCCAGAGCGGACCATCTAAATAAGAGAATGAGAAACATAAGTATATTGGTATTCATAATAAAGAAGATAGGCAGATGTCTTATTTTAGTTTGTTCATAGATTAGTTGTGTTAACACTGTGTGCGGATTGTTGAATAGGAAAGATGTGTTATAATCGCAATGTAAACATTTAAATTATTGTTCGCTCCAAAATGTATATCGATAACGTATAGTAAGTGCTATGGTAAAAAATGTGAAGAGTCGTATTAAAAGAAAAGGTTTCTTATTAAAAATGACTACTCGGATTTGAAATATCCAATTGAGCACACTGTTTTGGAAATATGCCCATAGTGACCAGTGGCCGTATCCACGAAAGATATGAGACGTGTCACAGCTTCGGAATCGACAACATGTGAGTACTCACATTTTTAGAAGGGGGAACCAGCATGTTCGAAATTTTTTTTTTAAACTTGCTCCTTAAGCATGTTTTATACAGGGAACACAAATATGATAAAAGTTTTTGTTCAAAGCGCTTGTTTCTTCGTTTACACCCTGCAAAAAGTGAAATTCAAAATTCACCGAAATTTCGAATAAATCGCAATATTCTACTATAAAATCATTGTTCTCTTAGCTATATACAAAAATAGTTTTGAATTATAAGAAACTTTAAGGTTTGAAAAGTTTGTACTGAATGACTATTTTCACAAATGCTTTGAAAAAACTGTTTAACTCATTAAAAAGTCGATTATGCCGAAATATATTTTAAATTTGCGACTTCGAGCCAAAAACACAGGAAATGCGCCAGCGAATTCACTTCTCATGATATGTCAAAGTGACGAGGACACCTCATGCGTTCGTGGATACCACTTGACGTCTCATGGCGCCGGGAGATGTCTCACGACGTTCGTGGATACGGCCACCGGATCTTTTCCAGTCAAACTACCTTCCGAATCTGATAAGTGGTGAGATGGTCTGAGTTGGTGGCGTAAGCACCACGGTGTTGGGATGGCGAGGAAGGGACATCTATTAAATTGACAATATTAGAATCACTATACAACTATAAATAGCATTAGGTTAAAAACCTATGCGAGTAAATTTAAAATCAAACAAAGGCTAAGCTTTATTACAATAAATATTAAAATTTAATATAAGACACTCAGCGCATACAAAATCTAATCTGATAATGCGATTACTAAATAAATTTAATTATTATTTTATTATAAGACATAATATACAGAAAATGACAAAATAAATGGCAGTTTGTTAATTTAATCACTAGAAGTTGACGGGGTTTGCCCGTCGCTGCTTCGTGAGAGGCGAATTTCTTGAAGAAGTTTGTGGTACAGTTCCATGAATGTTTTGCGGTTATGAACGCATAGCCGAAGTAGTCTACAATAGAAAGTATTTCAATGATTTTATAAATCGTATTTGAACTTGTGTGATTGCTTTTGCTGTTTCTGCCAAGTACCTTCTAACCGGATTACTTAAATTGTAAAAAAAGCTTCATTTAGTATTAGTTATACAAAGAACACCGTTTCTTGCGCAGTAATCTGGAGAGTGACGTGTTACATAAAACAAAAATGTATTTTTGAAGAAAATACTCCTATTCATTGATTTTCATCTATTTTTATAACATCGCTCCCCCCAATATACTCCGCTGGAAGCCTAGCTCTCAATAGAGGTTATAGTACAATAAACTAACCTCGCTGTGAAGGCACACAATTCCCTCTCAACTACTGAAAGACCAGGTAATAGTCGATGTGGTACTTCATTTGGTGAACAGAGCATTTGTTCCACAAACCTGCTCAAACGGGATACTAAACATATTTATATATTTAAATTTAAAATAAGAAAACTTACAAACTAATACACGAACTGCATTTGTGGTGCTAGTCAGTGAGGTCAATTGAGCTCGGAGCTGTTCAGCTCTATCTTCCGGGAACGCAACTTGAAGCTGAGAACTAGTTTCCGAGACATTTTTGACGCATTCTTCTACAACTGATTTCATTGTTTCTTCTAGATTTCTATAATAAAATAATTAGTTAAGTAACATATATATATATATATATAATTTAGTTTTTTTTCCTCAATTACACCTACTTTTCTTCAATATCGTTTGTGATAACTAGCAAACGATTCTTCAGGTCTGATTTGAAATCGGCACTTTCGGAAACCTAAATAATGTTTATATAATGTTTTTTTAATATTAATAATAAATATATACATATTTATACGAAAAATAATATATATTACCTCCTTTCCAGCCCAGTTACAAGTCACAAACACTGCACTTGTGGTTATAGTCAACTGAAGGAACTTTTCCGCAAGACCTAGGAAACGGCCTCTATCAATACGAAGAGTTTCAGGAAAGTATGTCGGCGATTCAGTTTGGACAAGCCTAAATAACGATTTTTTTATTTAAAATCTATATTAATATACCTACTTTAAATATCCACGACTAGTAGTTTTGACGAGTTCTGCATCATCCTTCGGATCCGGCTTCTCACGCTTCGCTCCGGGTTCTTCTATGATGGTATCCGGGCAAACCTCGTCATAAGCTTGTCGAAGCCAGTGTTTGGTGATTTTACTTCCTTCTGCAATGAAGTTATTACAATTGACAAATAACGTAATTCTTTTTATATCTTTGCTACTATCATTCGCAACTTCATTTAAATTTTAAATTTCTATGGATACGCAAGGTTCTTGCAATAAACATTAATTTAATCAATTACCAACAATATCCCCAAGAATAAGTTCATTTTGAAGAGTTGCATTGATATGTCATTAATTAATTAGCCATTTCCTACCCGGAACATGCTCCAGATACTTCAGAAATGTTTTATACTCCAATTGACAACTGTGATCTTCTACTGCAGATCTGTTCTGTGAAATTACAAAATTGGCCATATCATCTTTCATGACATCTAACAAATTAAAAATGCCTCTGAAAGTATTAAAATTAATTCTGGAATAGTGCTTCCAACTAACTTTATAATTTCCACAATTCCATCTTCACTGCGGACCTTCTCAATAATCTGGTCTCGTTCTGGAGCACACATACGACCTAGTACTTCTAGTACGAACTTGGCAACTGCCTTCACGTCCAATTCACCTTGCTCCAATTTGTTTCTAAGAGTATCTACAATCAATATTGTTTATTAATATAATTAACAGGAGCCTTACTTTCATCCAGAATTGTATTTATTTCATCCTTTAAGCGAATATGTCGGGCGGTTAGAAGATCGGCAACGATGATCTGCAATAGAAATAAATTAATAAACAAATGTTGTAATGGAGATGCATAAATATAATTTTCATTAAGATGTTCATTCCTGGGTGAGTGATAATGGTTAGCTATAGCATTTACAAGTTGAAAAGTTTTGATTAAGTATCTGAAAATAATATACTACCTGTTTTATTTCTAACAGCAAATTAAAAGCATGTTCGTATGTTGGAGGATCCTTGTTGAGATCATCTTGTAGCAGGTCCCAGTAAGCTTTTAGCATGTTTTCCCTAAAACAATCTGCATTAAATTTTTTCCAGTTTTCACTAACCTAATAGCAACTTCAATTGGATTCTTAGGTGCATCACCGACTTTGAAGTTTGGATCAATTGCTATTTCATGCACCAGAGCAAGATTATCCATAGCCACCGACATTTTAAGAAGCTCATCCGGAGCAACGAAGCGAGCAGGGGAACCGCCTAAAATTAAGAAGTGTAAGCTAAAACTAAAATAAAATATCTACGCATATTTATGTACTATGGTATACCCTTGAATGTGTAAAAGTGGTGCAAATGAA
>JAQGAV010002416.1:0-15885 GCA_034691345.1 Phasmarhabditis papillosa
CTACCGCTGGTTCGACTGCAATTTGTATTAATCCACTTTCATGCTTCTAACGTTCCAGAAGCTCAGCGAAGTATTGTATATTTCCAGAAAAGTAACAGATCCCCAACAAGCGTTTGCTTATGACTACTGGCAAGATATAGATATACACTGCATATCCATTGCGTTAGGCATAGGTAACCGTTTCAGTATGCCAAATTTTAGAAAAAATATATTCATTCAGTCTGTTTGTTACTATCGAGAGTAGTTGTTCTTTAAATCCTTTTAATTTTAAATATATTTGATGATTTAACCTGTATATGATTAAGCTAAACTGTTATAAAGATGTATTAAGCTTACTAAATTTACTGAGCCCTTTATAAGTCGGATTTTTTTCTAATCACGGCTGTACAGATCTTCCCCTGCAAAAGTGCAATTTTACTCGTGTAAACTGCTCCGGTTATTGCAGCACGTTAACTACAAGTGGCGCTTGAAGTCTAGCTTTTAGAACAGACTATATAACAGATTATGACCGATAGGATAACATTCTTTAATCAGCAGCGTACCTTCCTCCATTTAGAATGATGTTTTCCTTCTTCATCCTCATCTCCATCGGAATCCAAAGGCTTAGTATCTTCATCTTCTACTATAATATCCATTCTCAGTCAATTGGACGGTTCGCAAAATGCAGATTTAAGATATACCCCATCCTTTTCGTCTCTCTTTCAGTAATTACATTATTATTACTCAATTTATCCATAGCCCCAATAATGCAACGAAGAATGAGTGGAAAATGTAGCGCATCACTTAGTTTAAATTATTGTTCTTATGAACTCAAACAATACAAATTTTTGAATCATAGTGTAAAAAATGAAAAAGATTTCCGTATCTCAAACTTTTTTTCATTCGCTTCCAATTGGGGGCCCACAGATTCAATAAAGGTCTGAATGCTTGTTTTATCCCACAACGAAAAATTTCTCTAAATCTCTTGCTTCAATTTGCTCTCGCCTCAGCGCCTCGGCCAATAATACATAAGGTTCATGGAATCAGCTGTCTCATTGCTTAAATTTTGCAATTTTTTAATCGTACGAAATTTTGAAGAAAGGTTTTATGTAATAAACAAATAAGGCGTGGTAGGCAGGTTGCTAAATAGTAAAATATATAGTTTGACGTTTCTCCAAAGCGTGGCAATTAACTTAGTCGCGGATATGTCATTACCATTATTTAGTTATCCTTCTGATTATCTTCCCTTCCCTTTTCATAACTGTATTCATCATTTTGCCTTATTAAAGGGTATTGCCAACGATGGCTTGTTTTCGTCGACTGAAGGAGGACATTGCATTACTCGAATCTCTGTTCCCCAAAAGTCACGAGAGGTTGCAGGTAATGAGTTCGGGTTAAAATCTATTTAGTTACTATTTACAGGTAATCATTGCTTCAGTCGATGAAATTTCTTTGAAGTTTATCGACAATGGTGGAAAATCGATTGTTATCAACGCTAATATTCAGGTTTCACCTAATTTTCTTTTCTTTTAACTATTTCAAACGCAGGAAAATTATCCAAGGCATCCTCCAATTTGGTTCAGTGAAGCTGACCTACCCGCCGTAGGTGCTGCATTGGAGAGACTAACTGAATCGGATGAACCAGTGACAATCCTTAACCAGGTAAATTCTCAACGAAAAGGTTTAGTTTTTCTTTTCCTTCAGATCTACAAGCTTGTTTCTGAGCTCTGCAGTTTTTTCGAAGTCACGGTGCCTGCAGAATTACTGCGTATTGCTCCAGTTGATGAAGACGAAAAGGATGAAGGACAGGGCAGCGATATGGAAAGTGAAGAAGAAGAAGTTGTTGTCGACGTTGACGACGTAAGAAAGTATGCAATATTATTATTATTGTTTATCTAGGTTGTCGATATGGCCGAAGAAGAACCAAGAGCAATGGGAGATGAAGACGTCGCCCCTGAAGGAATTGTCGTTCTCGAAAAAATAAGCAGAAGTAATAGACAGCAGCATCTCAACGGAAAGGTACTAATTTTTGCTATAAGGTATCATTATTTCAATGTTTAGGTGCAAGGTTCTATTACAGCAACGGATAGGCTGATGAAGGAACTTCGAGATATATATCGCAGTGAACATTACAAAAATGGTATGTTTGGGGTTATGTTTTCGCTGCGGCAAACATTTCAACTCTTGGCCGTCGTAAGAGTTGAAGGGATTTACTGATTAAATTATGTTGATGATATTGATATTAAGGTGTCTACTCTATCGAGTTGCAAAATGATGAAAACCTCTATGAGTGGTGGGTGAAGCTGTATAAGGTATTGATGGTAACTGTTATAATTTGCACAATTTCTTATTTAGGTTGATCCAGATAGCATGCTTGCAAACGATCTTGCCACTCTAGCTTCAGAGCACAAACAGGATCATCTGAAATTTCATTTTCTGTTTAATGAGAATTTCCCCTGTGACCCTCCCTTCGTTCGTCTGGTAGAGCCTACGGTAGTATTATTGAATTAAATCACCTTACTTTTTCTTTTTAGGTCATGAATGGTTTTGTTCTCGGAGGTGGTGCTATTTGTATGGAATTGCTCACTAAGCAAGGCTGGTCCTCGGCTTACTCGATCGAATCTGTAGTTTTACAAATTGCTGCCACGCTCGTGAAAGGAAAGGCAAGAATCAATTTCGATGGAAAGGTTTGCATTACCAATTTATTGTGTGCATCTGAATGTTTATCCGTTCAGACTCAAAGTCAGTACAGTTTGGTTCGAGCGCAAGCGTCTTTCAAGAGCTTGGTTCAGATTCATCAGAAATCAGGATGGTACACTCCTCCCAAGACCGAAGGATGATTTATTTGTCTTCTTACAGTCGCTTCGAAACTTTAAAATTATAATCATCATTTTTGTATTTTTACTGGAAGATTGTATCTCCCAGAGTCATTGTCCAATATGTTTTCACTTTAACCATGCACTCATAGTTACCTCTTATATTCCGCTGAAATATTTATCTTCCAGCGAGACAATTTTATTGAATTTTGAATCCATGTATATGCTGTCATCCTCTCTCATACCTTCTAAAACTTATTTAATGCTTGGAGTTTCTTTCATTCATTACGGTGTATCATATTATTCGTTATTATTATATTATGTATTTCATTCTTCGATTATGTTATGTACAATAGTGAGCTATTAAATTATGGTAAAGGAATATTTATTTGACCGTTTCTATGTTGCGTTTTTCTCGCATTATACCTCTCTATATATGCTTTCTATATAATGCTTACTGTTTTTTTCCAGTGATGAAATGAGTGTCTCTCACGATCATGGATATGTAGGTCAGATGCCCACTTCAGCTACGAGGGGAAACGGCCAAGTTCCACAGCAAAGTATGCAACGCGCAGGAATGCAGAGGTTGTAACTTTGTTTGGAAGCTGATTTATATTATGCTCTGTAGGGCTACACTTCCCCCCCAACACCGTACCGGTAGCCGCATATCCAAGGGCTGCTCCCCAAGGAATGATTGTTGGTGAGGTTTTACTATCAAATGAAGTTTTTTATACATTATATGTAGGTAACCAGCAGATGTACCAAAACCAGTATGGTAGCAACAGCATGAATGGGTTTGGTCATCTGACGTCACATCACGCTCCTCATATGCAAGGTACATCTTGACCATTGTTGTACATATATTTTTGCTTTAGGAAATCAACAAGTGCATCCAGGACAATATAGAGTTTTGAATTCCAATCAGTTGTACGTTCAACATGGGAATGCAAATCCTCTCAACTTGGCGGTACCAGTTAGGCAGCTAACACCAGAGCCTGTATGATTCATCTATAGCTCATCTCTTATTACCTGCTCTAGGTGCCTGTTGTAGTAAAAGAAGAACCTGAGATTGCTGCTGGTACCAGCCAAGAAGAAGACTTTGACGATGACGCCGAAATTGACATTCAGGTATGGATTTGAAGAATAAAAAAGAACTTGCTTCATTTAGATCCGAAATGTGGTGTGCAATTACACGTTGCCGCTTCATATTGATCTCAGAGCATTAGCCCTTGTCAGCAACAACGTTACTTACGACCGTGGACGAGGGGTTGCTTACTTTTGCTTTCTTATAATGATTTCGTTTTAGGTTCTGTTGAAACAAAAACGCAATCCAAATTGTTACGTGAAGATCTATAGCTCCGGAAAAGTATATATTGTTGGCTGCAAAAGGTGGATATTGAATTGACCATAACTCTATCGAATTGTTTTAGTGAAGACGACTGCATGAAGGCTGCTCGTACTGTAGCTCGTCGAGTTCAGCTTGCCATGCACAAAGAATCGGAAGTTGTTAAAATTCGGAACTACAAAGTAGGTTGATTGTTCATATCCTACCGTAAATCTCTTTTTAGGTGTGCAACGTGCTAGCAACATGCAAAATGCCATTCGGTATCAAAATTGAAGAGGTTTTTAATTTATATTTCAGCTTCCAATTGCCGTTTAGGTTGCTCAAAAATACCCGGCTCAGTCTCAATACGAACCTGAACTCTCAGTGGGATTGGTATGGCGTTCAACAACACCGAAAGCAACCTTGAGGATTCATACAACTGGCAGTATAACTGTAACAGGCGGTACGTTTCTTCTTGAATGTTAATAATTGGCTTGCTGTTCCCCGTGTTGTGCAAACTGTTCACGCACATGGTTTTTATGCAAGCCTAGAAAAACTGCGGAAAAAGGGCTCATTTTCCACTATTGTCTAGGCAATGACTGATTGGGTTTCGCATACATTCAAAACTTTTAGCCTCTTCTGAAGCTGATGTGATCACTATCATCCAGATGATTTGGCCAATCGTCAAGGAGTTCAGATGTTCCATGAGGCATCGAGCAGAGAAAAAGAAACCCAAGAAGCGACAGGCACCAATGATTCGCGGGTTTGTTCGTCACTTAACTATGTTTCATCATTTGTTTCAGTGCGCCACTCGCAAAGCGACCAGGGTTGTCAGGTGCGGTTGGCAACAAGGTGTACTTCTCCGATGAGGATGATATCTATGATGAAGATGATCTACTCAGCGACGAAGATTGAGTGTCTACATATTTTAAGGATCATAGATCGAAATACGGTTTTAATAGTTTTTTTATTCCTTATTTTATTCTCGTCATATGAATTTCACTATGTGCTACTTTTCTGCGAGCTTTTTATCGTTGACTGTTCCTTCTTGAGGTTTTTATATCTTTGTTCGTTAATGAGTAGGTGTCTTAATTTTGCATGCCAATGTTTGCCACATTGAACTTTCTTTATTTTAATAAATTTTTTGTTCTTGTGTTCTATTGAGGTGTGGGTTTTCTTGGTTGCTGTATGTTGTTCAGAAGCTATTCTTAAGTTGATTTCACAGCTAGAATCTTCCCGTCTTGTCAATTGCAACTAACTCGACTAAAAATTGGACAGATAGCATAATTTTTTCACGGCTCACTAATGCACGTATTTATAGGCATTTATAGGAAAGAGCCGAAAGCAGAAAATTGTAAAAAAAGGAAAACGTCGCCGACGGCCTTATAGATTTCATCGAAAGGAAGAGCAAACAGAAAAAATCCCGGAGGAAATATTTATTGAGACTATCTATCGACTGTAAAGATTTACTACTTATATTGTTCCATGAACTTAGTGTGGAAGGAGCGGAATCGGTCGAGCATATCCCTCATTAGTGTAGGCTGAGGGAGAATTGTGGTTCTAAATCCATCATAGAAGATAACATGACAATAGTTATTCTTACCTGAAGTGATAGGTTCCTTCCTTTTGCCCGAAACCACTTCCTGGTACAATGCACACCCCGGTTTCTTCCAAAAGACTCATAGCATAAAAGAAATCAGGCTCTTGGCCTAATGACTAAAGGAATATTTTACAACATAGATAGCAAATATCACGAACTCTAGCCTTTTGTACTGCCTTCTCGGGTAAATGAACCCTGGGGAAAGCATACATTGCACCTTGCACAGGATTGCACGACACTCCCTCAACACTGCCATATGCTTCTTGGACGAGAGTGGCTCGTTCTTTAAGTGAGGCGAGCACGGCATTCTTCTCCTGAATAATCAAACTGCAAAAGTAAATAAATAGTAGCACGATACCTTTAGCCATTGATTATATGATGGGTCGCCTTCTTGTGGGGGATTAACAACAGTATCTATAACAGCCTAAACAATGCAGATTAAATATTCGATCAAGTATTCGCGTACCTGTCCTAATACTGTAGAGCAGAGCTTAGCAGATATCATCTTCTTGAAAAGAACATATACTTCAGGGTCAAGGTTCATGAATTCGACATATCCACCGCGAAGGCCGCATTCACCCATATATCCCTTGGATACAGAGTGGAAAGATGCCAGTTCTATTCTAAGTAAACACTGTGAAACGAAGACCCTTGTCAACTAACTTGTTATAGGGTGCTCCCATTTCACATACCACTTTTTTGAAAGAGTGGAATTTTGATCCCTCAGCATATACGTTATCCTAAGCAGATAAAGATAAAGAGTTACCATGTTCTGCACACCAACCTGATAAACTTCGTCAGCTAGTACGAATAGGTTGTGCTTTTGTGCAAACCTAACAATCATTTCAATATTTTCACGAGACAATACCTGAAATCTCCGGTTTATTTATTTAATTATTAAAAGCCAACCTGTCCAGTGGGGTTACCCGGATTGATAATGCAAATGACTTTAGTGTCATATTGCTTCTGGCTTTCAAGAAGGGAACGCTCTAGTTCGGCTTCGTCGAGAGTCCAACCTGCTTCTTCGTTCAGGTAGTACCCAACCTAAGGAACTCATACATGTGACATTGGCGCTGGTAAACTACCTGTCCGAGACCGAATTCTTCAATTGTTGCAGAATATAAAGGATATTGTGGAATAGGAATCATCACACCAACTTTCTTTCCGGCATCTTTTCTTATAAACATCTTGAGTACATTTCGAATAGACTCAGACGCTCCACCTAGAAGGAAAAACAGTAATAATTCATATGGTTGCCTTACCGGACAAAATGACATTTTCAGGATCTGAAGGAGCTCCGCCATCACGTCTCTGAATGAAGAAATACAATATGCATAAAAACAACAATGTTACCTGGATATACTCGGATACGTGTTTTCTTATAACATCTACACCAGTACTTTGACTGTAGGCACCGACGGATTTTCCACCGCAGCCGGAGAGAATAGTCTAAAGAAAGGAGTAGAATAATAGAGGCGTTTGCAAATGTGTACCTTAGCGTGATCTACAACATCGGAAGCGTAGTTTGCAGTCTGCATGAGCTCTGGATTAGCTACACATGCGAGAACCTAAAGGAATTAATATTAAAATACGAGTTTAAGATGCAACCTGGCGAATGAAGGTAATTGGCTGCTGACCCATTGCATGCGCATCACCAATATTGGCCTTGATGACATTGGGATATGGCTTCTTGGCACCCTGAAGTCAAATTATTAATTGCGATACAGTTAGAATAAATACGTTGGCAATTTCCTTCTCTAGTTCGACAGCTCTTATAACAATGGGACCGCGCACGGCATACTGCATGGTTACGACATTTGGGTTGATGGTTTGAGCTGTGAGAACCTTAAGAATAAAATTATTTCACAAATGTTACAATCTTCCATTACCTTATTAGCAGACATTGTTGTAGAACTAATCAACCGCTTCGACTGGCTGCAAACCTCTCTTACTGCTCTCATCCTAAAAGTAGCATTTCAATTTTCCGAATCCATTGGGTCGAATAAGAACACGTATTTCAAGAAATTAGTGTACAAACTTTTTCAGCGATATATATTCTCTAATTATCTTAATTGCAAAAAAAGTTTAAAATAAATAAACGAAGCCGGAAAAGACGAACTGAAAAAACGACTAAAAGATACGCGGTTCAACGCCACTGACGGCAAACAAACATTTTCGCCAGTGCATGCGAAAAGCTTGCACGTAGCACGTTGGGGGCTTGAATAGAACTAAATTTCACCATTTTTTTAAAATATCTATAAATTTAAGAAACTCACCACTAAGCAAATTCCAGCTAATATGTGAGTAGATCGTGTGATGAACCACGTTCCCTGTAATCATAGTTTATCAAATGCGATAACATGTTCAAGGAAAGAAAGGAAGATTTGACCATGAGGATTATTTTACAAGTTGACCCCCACACGGAGAGATATATATTTTCATATAAATAGTTCCATTTTGGTCTAGATTGGCAAAAAGTGCAATTGGAAGAAATATACTGGAAAACAAAAGAGACATAGAGATGGGCAATAAACAAGAGAGTTGAGTTATAGGATGGGCGAGTATAGAACGCCTGAATCACGTAGGCATGTTGTTGGTCGGTCACAGGACAGCCTGCCATTGCCATTTTAAAACTAGCAAACATTTGTTGATACGAGACCACCAATAGAACTCTAAACATTGGCATGATCAAGAAATCAATAATATACAAAGATATAACATACATAACGATAAATGAGCCATGTCTGAAATCATTTCACTACAGAAGATCGTCAAATAACATATATGCTGAGGATACAAACATATTTAGATAGATAGCTTTAATTAGATGGTAATGACCGGCAATCTATGGAATTGTTCCACTAAAGTGCGAAGAGCATCTTTGCACTAACGATGTAAGGAAAACGTAAAGTAGATACTCTAACATTCTAAGAAGTTAAGTTATAGCAGTTATAGAAGTTATAGCAAGTGACTTTTAAAGAAATGGCTACCTTTTCATCAAAACAGGTTCGTTGTTCAGTTTCACGGAGGCGGTATTATTTATTGGTTGTTACTGACTGATATAAACAGTTAGATATCAACTTTAGAACAAAGTTCTGTCGCGTGTTTATGATGCTACTTTTGGCTGAAATATGGTTCTGGCATGAGCATACCAGTTTGAAACTTTGGTTCTATGCTAGAACAGGCGTCCGAACTGATTAGAGATATGATTAGAGTCGCCTGCCAAAAGGAAATTCAAAAAAGCCCCAAAATTCATATTATATTAATTCATATTATTCATATTATTCTTAAATTGCGCAGGGGCCCTCTTCCTCGAAACTTTATATGGGTGTATCTTTATATTATGAAAATCGTTTATTGATGTCTTATCAAGTTACGCCCCTGCGGAATTTCAGTAATATGAATTTTGGGGCTTTTTTTAAAATTCCTTTTTACGGACGCCTCTACTCTTTTCTGACGTCTGTTCTAGTATAGAGCGGAATCTTTTTGAGTTTGAATCTTGTTTGATATCGCAAAACATATGGGCCATTTATTTAAAGTTTCCCTCACCTGCCAGTGTGCATGTATAATTTAGGTTGGCAAGAGGCTTGATTGAGGAGAAGTCCACTATGTCATTTGCAGTTGCAAGCAGTTCGGGGAATAACTTGGAAATTGTGAAGTTAATTCCACTCCAAAGATGACTTCGACTAAGCAAAACCGGAAACTGCAATATCCGGAATGTGACGATACTAATTTTTCACAAAAATAAGGTAAACCATCTAGATATTGTAAAATTCTCTGAACCCTTTATCGGTGCCCAACTAGGTCTATTTAGCAGGAGAGCCCCAGCAAAATTATCTGTTTATAGACAGAAATTTTATCTTTTTGGGAACTCCTTTGTTTTTGAGTCACTTCCCGGAGAAATCAGCCTGCCTTTGTCAAAAATCATATGGATGAACAGCTGTTCAATGGCATTGTTGACCATTATAAATAATATTTATTTTTCATTTTTATAGCATTTCCTTGGTTCGAAGCGGGAGATATGTGGATTCCTGCTTGCTATCTATGTCCATTACAGGTGCCCGGGCAGGCCCGCGGCCAGAATTTCTCCACCCGAGACCAAGTGTCCAAACCTAGGCCCGGCCCGTAAAATTCTTACCCATGGTCGCTTCTCCCTTACCCAAAAATTTTGGAAGTCATGCTCGGGGAGACGTAATATATGGATTCAACACACATGCAAGTTGCTGTATTATTCACCAATTTATCAGAGATTTAATATTAGTATTCTATTGGTAATATTATAGAACAAAGAGCTATTGATTGATAGTTCAAGTTCTCAAACGACTACGGAACTATGGAAAAAACGAAACCTTCTTTTTGTTTATAAGTCAAATGGTTGTCTAAATTTTGTCCCTCAGCCAAATGTGGGAAATCCCGCCCTCTGCTCTCACAATTAATAGTCATATATATATAATAATAATTAATATATGTATATATTGAAAGAAAGTTTATAATACATAAAGATACAGTATAATACAGAGTAGTTCACAACCAAGACACAAGATAGTTAATTAATAAACAAGAATATGAGAAATGAGATTATTATATATTGGGCAAGATCCGTAGATTGTCTGATTAGTCGCTGTTCATCTCCAGAAGGGCGGTTACAGTAGACTGCTTGTCACCTAAATATGAATTGGCATTAGAGCACGTTTCAGACTTCTAACATTCTTGTTTGCCAGGATAGGTTTTTTTTCAAGGGTCAGGGAGGCAGAGCCATTTTATGGGAAAAGATAAATTTGGAATGAGTTAAACTACTCCAGAAACTCCGGCATGGAGTTGTCAGCTATGCGATTCTCTTCAAAACGTAGAAAATGCACTTCTCACTTCTAATGTAGGTTTTGAAAGAAAGCAGTAACTTCAAAGCTGTTACAGTAACCTTAGTTGTGGTTAGAGCGCATACCTCTCTTTTCTTCCAGAACAACTTTTATGACCTCTTTGTCAATCGAGGGGAACATTTCCTGTAGTTCTTTGGTGTCTTCGTCGCTAATTTCCACCACAACGGGGGCTAAACGGAGCGGATTATCATTGGAGCGCGAGAACAACAAACCTGGAGCGGCGGCGGCAGCGACCACCGGTTCGGGGATTGAAGTTGTATCGATTGGCATGAAGGAGAGGACTAAATGGATCATTCCTTCTTTACCTTCACCCTGAAAGTAATTATAAGTTAACAAAGGTTATATTCAGGGTGGTCTCAGTGATGCGCAATACGGCGGTGCCCGGGTCATTTGGCAGTGTTAGAACTTCCAACACGTGAGATACTGAGAATTTTTTGAAAGAACAACTGTGCCCTTTCTTTTTTATCTTCCTCAGATTCAATACATTCGAGCTTTTATGACCCGTGCATGGCCGCACAGCTTTTCAAAAATGGTGGCGGGCATCCGTCGCAGCACCGGGTGTCTAATTTTGGACTTCTAATAAGTTTACGCCTGATCAGTAAAATTTCAAATTCATCCAGATAGTACCATTACCAAGAATCTATTAAGGTGGGGTATTTGGTAAATATTGTGTAAAAACAAAGGAAAAAGTGCTTTACATAGTGTTTTCTAGAGTAAAGAGGCCGTTTCTTGAGCTAATTTTAAGAGAATGCTCCTTATTTAGGCCAACTTGCAAGGAAAAGTGTTTCGAAACGAGACTTCAAAGGTTCCAACACGTCTGCTTAACTTTTTAATTGGACTATACACATTGTTTCGGTGAACCTGCCTACACTATAGAGTAACTCCTAAAAGCAGAGCTGGTTATCCGGCCCGGCCCGGCCTGAAGTTTTGGAGGTCAGGCCGTGCCGGGCCGGCCGGATAACCACCTCTGCCTAAAAGGAATAACTGAGTTTTCAGCAGTCTCGAATGCTAAACTCTTGTCTTAGTTGGTTTGATCACCGGGAAGCGGAGATGCCGCGGAAGGTCCTTTTCTCGAATTATGAAGATCTATCCTACCTGTTGGCCACTGAGTGGGTAGAACTCATCGATAGTATCTCCGTTAAAGATTAAAGGCGGTAGAATTATATGAGACCAAGCAATACATTCATCAGCCGTGAAGGCTCTCTATAAATAATTATATATAGTCCATTGCCTGAGCTAGGTTTACTGCGCCTCCGTGTTATAAAAAACGCCTCGGTGTTATAAAAAACGGTAATATATAGGGATGATTGTACTTGTGTCCTGTACTCAACTCGCTCGCTTAAGGGGTATCAGGTGGCCCAGAGGGCAACAATATTTTAGTATGTGCTTGCATCTATTCACTATATATCGGGCCGACCCGACGTTCTCAACTTTCCCAAAAACGTCGGCCCGGGCCGGCCTCCTTTTTTTGGAATCCCTGTAAAAAGAAGGTAGCTCTGTCAATCGGGAGCTTTTTAATTATAAGAGAAGCTAGCCTAGACTAGTACATTTTTATCTCTGAAACTAGGTTGCTGTCCAGAACTGGATCTTTTAAGTAATCAGTCCTTTAAAAGTTGAACCTGCCTCATCGAATATCTGAACATAGATGCTTTCTACTCCAGTTGGCAGATATGCGTGTATAGTGCGGTTCCACTGCGGGTTCCGGCTGCCGCTCAGGTGTGTCTGAGTCTCGAACACAGCGTGACCAACACGAAGTCTGTATAGAAAAACTACTTGAAAGGTCGGAAAAGTTTCAATTGTCCAGATTTCTGTCATACTTTCGGATGTATAGTCTGCAACAAGAGCTAAGTTTACAGCGCAGCATACTGTAGAGACTCGGTGATGGATTAAAAGAATGCACTTTTGAAGAAAACGCTTCCAATCCATTGATTTCCTATTCAACTTTATTTAACACCGCTGCTCCCGAGGTTACTTCGCTACAAACCTTACTCTTGATACAGTTTATAACTACCTACAAGGGTAACTCAAGACAAACTATAGAAACTAATGATTCAAGAAGTAAGTGGGCGTGCAATTCAGTCGATTAAAGCTAGTCCCTTTTCAAATTTACCCCTCCCCCCCCATGTTCTCATGTTAGTTGCATCATTTTGAAAATATATATTATGTAAGTTTTACAAACAGATGAACCACTTTTTGCCTAATAAAACTCTTGTTCATTCGTAGAAGGTCTGAGTATATTTGGCATCTTGTAGCGATTACAGTAGGAGCCTTACCTGCAATAAGGGTCCATTCGGACGATGCCGTAGTTCTTGATGAGATTTGCATCCAGTATAGCTACAGTAAGACGACCACGGGTGTTTGGAGGGACGAAAGATGGAGCCTGAATTGTATCTTAATATTTTAGCGTTATTGCAGTTTTGGTCAACGGGCCAACTATAGCAAGCTTAATTTGAAAACAGTGAGGCTTTCTTTCAACATCATTGGCTTTGGAGCAAGCTTGGAGAATTCATAGTCGGGGTGTTATACAAGAATTCATATATATACACCGCACCAACCGTCAACCTATTGAAGCCGGGTTCAAGACTTCCCTGTTTTTGGGAAGCTCCCCTGAATAAGAGAACCCCGCTGAATATACATTCTTGGCAGTATTCCGAAATAGAATTACCTAGCAATTCCGTACCTAATCAAGCGTAAAGGCTAAGCTGTTCTCATAAAACTTATTTACAGCAAAGTAAAAGTTTACCATGAAAATAGAAGTATTTTTTAACTTCAAAGACTCAAAATAGCAAGAAGTGAACCCAGCGAATATAAGAAAATGATCATACAACGCATATAAAATCTCATATGATATTGGAATAAATTATTGTATTGTATTGCATTGACTCAAATGCTATTACATTTTACGCTACCGACCTGTGGTGTCTGTGGCAGAGCTTGTACACTCCCTTGAGCTGGTCCTGGAACCGCCAAACGCAGGAAGTCGTCTGGCAACTCACCAACATAGACCTACAAATTTAGGATCATGGTTTTCAAAACTTAAACCGTGTAAGAAAGTAATTACAAATATAGTCGCGATCATGAGCTAGGTGTCAAGAGCAGTATCCTGAAGATAAGTCAAGAAATGAATTAAAAGACTTCCTATCGGGGTTGTCCGGGCGCTGGAAATCAGACCCTGCTCAAAGGTCTGGGAAAAGGCCGGGTGGGCTCGGGCCGGCCCGTTTCTCAAATTTTCGGCCCTGCCTGTTCCCAATCTACCGACTTTGGGATTCATTTTTCTAATACCACTGCTTCCCAGGCCCTGCACTAGAAGCCCAGCTCTGGATACAGACTATAGATAACAAAGAATAAGTTCTTAACTATATTAATAAATAAAGATGTAAAATTAGCACAAACCTTTCTTCTACGCTCCGCAATCGATTCTCCAGTAACCATCTTTCAACAAAACTAAAAGTTGAATTTAAGAAAATGGTCTTGGTACAAATAAAATATGATAAGAAAGCATTAGCAAAACAAAAAATCGATCGGCCCAATCAATATTGATAGTGAAAAAAGGTACTGAAACACATATGAAGACGATTTAGGATTCTACAGTATTTTATTGGAGAAACATAGAATATAGGACGTTGGAACACTGCCAATGGGCCTGCCTCTCGAGCGGGGCCCGGGCTCAACTTTTACAATAACGACACGGGCCCGGGCTTGTGCAGCCCTGCAGCCGATTTCCCTATATAAGTTATAAAGTAAAGATAACGAGCATAAAGTTATATAATAATAAGAACAATCACGGTAAGAGCTAGGTTTCCGCAAGGAAAAAAACGTTCCGGAGTGGTTATCAGGTGTTTACAGAACCCCCTCTTTAACCTCAGGTAACATCAGAGGGTATCCGCCCGGCCCAAGCAATTATCCCTACGGGTCAACTCATTCCTTCCCGCCGCAGCTAAAAACAAAGCTGGCAGTTGTATGTCATCCAAATGAAATATTATTCCCTGTTAATTACAATAAAGTTCGTTCCAAATCTAGGCAAATGTTTAGAGAATAAGTCAATCTACTTCAGCAAGACCCCTTCTACAATACAGCTCATAACTAAAGGGTCAAAAGAGTATAAAAGTTAGAAGTACCTTCAAAATACTTCGAATACTTCAGAAATGATTACCGGTTATGAAACTGGCTACAGGAGGAGTACAAGGATTATTTTGTTTATGGCTCAGCTCAAAAAATAATTGCATTTTTTTGTTATTCACTGCCTATTTTCTAGAACATAATGCAATAAACAAGACTCTCACTCGCTGCTTCATCAACATTATCGAAGCTTGCTGCTCCCATGAGAAGGGGTTCAGACGGCTTGAGTTAGAAGTTTGAAGCAGGGCTCGAAATCGGTAAAGGCAGGGTTGTAAAATAGACAATACAGTCTTTCCAGTGCAATATGCTGGAGAGCAGCGGTGTAAAATGAATGGAAATTCGGTGAATTGGAAACCTTTTTTTAGAAGCTGTGGCCTATATTGTATACCAAGAGCTAGGTTTCCAGCGAAGTATCCTGTGGCCCTGGTATAGAAACGCCCGAGTGGGTGCCCAGGCGTTTCTATACTACGGCCGGCCCGGCCCGGCCTGACCTCAAAAATTTCAGGCCGGGCCGGCTAACCAGCTCTGACTGCTATTATCTCATCTGCGTTCTCCCTTCCAGAGTACTTCGCTGAAGGCTCTTGCCACAGAGTGTATTAGCTTTTACAAAATATTGGAATTCAAGATTGGTTCTTTTCTGGAAACCCCCATTTGAGTCCTAAAATCCATCTAATTAACTTTCAATTTCTAAAAAATATCTTTCCTGCAAAATATCACATGTGAATTTTATTTCCGGAACTGTGACGTCGGAATGGGAGGTGTATTTACGTAATCAAAAGGTTATAGAAAAGGTAATGGAATATTTAAGTTATAAAAGAAAACTAACAAGCTTACAATTAATGTATTTGGTACTCCCAGAATACAGTCCTGGCAAAAACGGAAATATTTTTAAATTTTCAGTTATGGTCAGCGCCGAGAGCAATAATGGAGTATCACTTGCGTATTTTTAGGATTTTTTACACCGCACCTGCAGGCAAATTGCCGCCAGTGGTGGCAAGGGCCGGCCCTCTTATCTGAACTTCCAGGCCCGGGCCGGCCCTTCAGGCCCCACTATTGCGAAATTCCAAATTTTTTTTCCAAAATTTGCAATTTTAAAAAAAATTCAAAAATTTGGAAAATTTAAAAAATTTGGAGCATTATTGATCGGTTTCGAAAATGAGGGCCGGCCCT
>JAQGAV010002417.1:0-15884 GCA_034691345.1 Phasmarhabditis papillosa
TGGCAAAATTAAACTTCCGTTATATGATTCGATGCGCAATAATTTTTTGTTTGTTGTAAGAAAAATATTATGGTGCATTTTTTTGTTTCCTGTCCAGAATTTTTTTATTTTGTTTCCTGTCCAGAAAAAGACAAATACGCAATTGCGGAATCCTATGTATACCACCGCGCTCTGAGGTCATTTCTTTCTTATAGACTATACTTCCAGAAAAGTTCAAGAATTTTTTTCTATTCGAAATATTGTATGATCATCTTCCTTCTAAGAAAAACCCCTGAAAACGTAGATGGTAGACCCGGGTAGGACAAATCCGAAAAAAATTGACCAAAGTCCGGCTCGTTCGCACTCTTAGTTCTTGTCTCTGATTCTCTTCAACATAGGGATATCTCTCGCCGCGGTACAATTCCCATCACGGATACGCTGCACTCTCATAAGACCTTGGTTTACTATGTTTTACGATCAGTGAATGGAACAACTGTATTTCAAAATAAAAATTAAACAATTTATCGAAAGAGCTCTAATAACTCTCTTCGGTTCATTTTGGCAATATCTGGTCTCCCAGAATTGTCAATTTGATCCGAAGAGAGTTTTTCGAGCAGGGATGGCTCCCTGAACCGCCATCCACTACCTTCATGACCCTCAGTTTCACATTTTTATTTTTTCTAATTTACTATATTTTCTTTAGTTTTCAACTGTACTTTTAATATTTATTTATTTTCTTTCAGGAAGCCCGTAATCGCAGCAAGTTGACTTGAAGCGGCGCTTGTAGTCTTGTAATTTTATAATATAGTATAACATTGCAAAATTTATATATGTTAAATTACTGATATCAGTCTGAGAATAAATTCTTATTTTGGATCAGAAATAATCTTCCACTGAAACCTTACAAACCTCGAGTTAAGATCCGAAATCTTCACATCTTTACTGTGAACCTCTTGTTTGGCTGTGGTTAGGTCCTGTTCAGCCTTCGCTAGTTGGACCTCAGCATCGGCCAATTTTGTTTTTATTGCAGTAACTTCGTCCGACACACTGTAACAAAGGGTTGCTTTTAAAACTATTTGGAACTTAGGTATTAAAGTTGGGGTTGTCGAAAATTGTTTGATTTCCAAAAAAATAAATAAAACTAGCGCAATACTGCTAGTATAAAATAAAGCTCAATTTGGCTAGGCGAGTATAATCTAAAAAGTTCGAAGTTGGCGGGTATCGCTGGGCTCGGCTCGGCAGCGGCTCTTTCCAGAACAAGACGAGCCGCCCATCTCATTATGTTTAATAAGGAATACAGATGTTAATCATTTGAGAACTTACACTTTGCTCACATTGCCCGTTTCAGAAAGTTGTTTTTGGAGATTGCTTCTGACGCAGTGCTCCCTGAAAATATTACGATAAATGCATTTTTATCACTGAAGCAATAGTCTGAATAACTTTACTCCAGTCTGTATCAAAGAGCTAAGGGGCGCAGCGGTGTTAAATAAAAATGATTAAAAGTACATCCATGTTAATCTAACACCGACTCTCTCCGGGACACTGCTCTGGAAACTTAGCTCTGGCAACAAGTAATAATTTCAGCAATGCTATTTATTTGCTAACAAGGGAATGGTCAGTACACAAAGTGGCTGCCTTTCAAAAATCGGTCGACGTACGTCGATAGAGGTTGGGAAAATAAATGTTTCTATATTTTTTCTAGCTACTGCGGAAGTCACAGTTCCAAGAAAACCGGACTTGAACTTTTGTACGATTGCTTGTATGAAGTAGTAAAGCTTTAGTGATAAGGGCTTCTGTAGCTAAGTGGTTAGCATCTTCAGTTGTAAGCAAGCTTACAAAAGTTCAAGTCCGGTTTTCTTGGAACTCCGACTTCCGCAGCAATTAGAAAACATATTAAAACATTTCTTCTTCCAACCTCTATCGACGTACATCGACCGATTTTTGAAAAGCCACTTTGTCTACTGACAATTCCCTTGTAAGCTAATAAATGTTCTCATTCCTCGCTGTGTTATTGATTGGTCTTCTAGCGAAAGTAAGAGGACAGTGTTCACATATTATTTAAGTTGTTTTCAATTGTTGTGAAAAAATTTAAATAAGTTTTAAATAGTAAAAATGAAACAGAACTGGGTAGTAGAGTTGGGCAGGGCCCAAATCTCGTTTGGGCCCTAAGCCCGAAATCCCGTTTGGGCCCGAGGGCCTAACGCCCGTTTTGACCAAAACCCGTTTGGGCCCGAAGCCCGGGCTCAAACGCCCAACTCTACTGGGTGGGTAAAATACAGAGGCCCTACCCTTTCCGGGTCGGCCTCAAATTAATTATTATTTGTGTTCTCTATTAACAACTTCGCAGCAGTTTCACTGTTATTTACTTTTCCATTTGCTAAAATAACTGGCGCACCCTTCGAATTGCTTTTATTGTCGCCATATAGCAGTTTATTTGCCGTTAGATGCCGTTAAAAACGTGAATTTCTTGATTTTCATGATTATATTTTTGGGCTTTTAAGTTTTTTATTGATTTGGAAGTTGCGTTTTAGGTTACATAAAGTTAATACTAAAGTTGGAATGTGGGTGTTAATTGAAATTCAAGGTTTAGGAACAAGTGTATTTTGCAAAGTCTAAAACTTAAAATATTGGTACACTCCTTATAAATATTGAAAAGTCACGGAACGTTGACCCTTATCAAACCGAAATTAGATTTGCCCGGCCCAGCCCTTAAAGATACCAATTTCAATGAGCAGCGTTGTTTTCCCCATGAATTTGTTTTTGTATCCTTCACATCAAGGCTATAAAGTGCTGTAAACTTTACCTTGTTATGGGTAGCTATACTTTATAACAATCATCTTTTAGAAGGCTTGCTCACTTTCAGATCTGAACTTCTTTTTTAGTTAAAGCATATATTCGATTCACGAGTAGTATTCAAGTTATCTCGTTGAAAATGACTCGGAAACATTTCGAAAAACGAAAATATACGCAAAATTTTAAAAAATAACCTAACACTCCATTATTACTCTTTATCAGACTAAAACCGAAAATCTCCGCCACAGCACCGTTTCATTTGATCGATTCCCGCCTGCCAGTTATACTAAACTGCATTGCTCCTGCATCTTTTCTAACTTTAGTCTGGGCAAAATAACGTTTATATTCCAAACTATTCCAGTGTTTTTTTTTTCAAATTGTTCTGGTCTGGGTTCACTGCGCCAATTTTTCGTTCCTGGCTCCAGAAGTATTCAATAAATACTACTGTCCTGAGCTCCCGCTACCTCTACTCAATAGTATAAGTGCACAGGCTCAGCCGGGCTAAATTGGTCCGGACTTTGGGCAAAATTGTTTGTTTACGACACCGTCCGTATTCCGGACAATTTCGCTTCAGATTGTTCACTAGTTAGAATCCTCTTCTCATAAGAAAGAAATCGATAGTTCGATTCCCCCGGAGACTGAATCCTCCACACCCTATGTGCTCGGTTATTGGGTTCCCATTTCCTATAGAAATTCCTTATTCCCACATTTTCACTCTAAACATCTGAGATCTTGTGAATTGCAAAATTAAATGTTTCACAGCTTTCTAAAATCCCACTCTCAATCTACCTGCACATCTGTATAGTCCATAACAACAAAAAGACTGCAGTGTGCGGTGTTGTGTACGGTATGGAAAATCGCTCGATCTGTGCAAAATTGGAAAACCATTATATGGTTGGATGCGCAATTTTTAGTTTATTGTCAGAAAAATATTATTTTACTAGTTTTATTTTGCATCATATCCAGAAAAAGACAAATACGCAATTGAGGAAGCCCATGTATACCACCGCGCTCTGAGATCTTTTGTTGGTTATAAACTATACCTGCACCTCTCTAGTAGAACTTTAATCGTTGTTGTGTTTCGGTGTCTGCGCCCTCCTCTCTAACCTTCTTGTTATTTGTGAAAGGCCGCCGTCAACTAACTAACTACATAGCCAGCCGCAGACCGCAGTTACAATAGAAACCGAGAAATGGACGACCAACAACAGTAAGTTAATGTTATTATAGTTAATTTATAAAGAAAATAATCTTATTAAATAGTATTAGTTAAGTTTATTTGGGAGAAAGGTATTCAAAATTAGAGAAATTTCCCTTTAATAACTTGAAAATGGATGCAAGAAAGGTATGATTTCCGGTTTGAAACATTAGATTTGACTAGAAATAAATTGCAAAGGCGGGAAGCCCAGAAAACAGAAGAGTCAAATCAGGGCTATTTATGGCTATTTACAAAATTTTAACTTATAAGTATTTTGGTTTTCACTAGTTCTGTTTTTTTTACTATACGGGTGTTATGCAAGGTTTTGAAAAATATTAAAGTATATATTATTCATTTTCATCTGTTTTTCTTACCAAGAGTTTAGATTTTGAACCCAACTATAGTTTTATATACTTTTCTCTATTCAGTAAAAGTTCTGCACTGCTTTTGCAATACGACACTTTCTTTTTTCATTGTAACTAGGAATCATGGAATGCTTTTATTACAATAAAAATATAATAAAACTTATTCAAATCAATTAGAAACAAAATTGACATTATATAAAATATTCAATATGTTGCGGCATTCAACTACAGACTATACCGGACAGAAAGATCCAAAAATTCACGGTTTTTACGTTTTTATTCCGATAAAATGCAGTTATCAGTTCAGAATGCGATTGTAATCTTTCAACTTCGCGCTAAATCAAGAAATAATCATATGCATGATTATATTCAATGTTTTTATTAGACCAAATAGTATAGTTTTCATTGGAAAAGGCTTCTTTGGATATTTTCTTGAATGCTTTGAATTTCCAAAAACTTATTCATGGGCCAAACACCAAGAAGCGTTGAAATTTGGCTTCTTATTGTTGAAAATACACCTAGAAGCAAAATTAATTAGAAAACCTGATTTAGAAATTAGTTCGCAACAATCATTATAGTTTATTTCCTCATATTGTTTAACATACGTTTGTATTACTCTTGTATCTTGATTACTTCTCGGAAAAGAGCTTGGCATACCCAACTTTGACTTTGAAGTTCTAATAATGAATAACTTGCGAAACGCAGTATTAAAGAATAGAGTCATCAAACAATGCTCATTATTTCGGAAACTCCCTCAGACTTTAGTTATCTGTAACTATAGTGCTTACCAAAACTTAGACCGGAAGCGCCAGATGTATGTTGAGGCACGCCGCCGGGCAAATTCAGAGAAAATAGGTTTTGGTTCGCACTGTATATTATATTGTATCGCTCTTCGTTTTGAAACACTGTTCTATACCTCGGTATTCTTTTTATTATTGTTGTTGTTATTATCTGTATTTCTCTCCCGTCTCAGTTCACACTTTTACACGGCATCAACTGTTGTTGTGCCCTCTACGATCAAGGTTCACTGAACTTTTATATTTATAAATATATGTATAAAAAACATCATTGCGAACGAATCGCTCTCATGACTAGACATTTGTTTGCTAATATTCCAAAGTTTCTAAAAGCCGGGCTCATTCTAAAACGAAAACTACATGCAAACCCGGTACCTATACAATTTGAACACAGCTTAAAACTAGGGCTACCGTATCCTATTCCCATTCATTTCAAGTATTGTATTCCTTCTAGAATGTTATGCTGTCCTCCAGAAAAGGATCAAAATGGCCAAGAATTTGGTCTAGATGATTCCCCGGTTGTGGAACAGGTCATAGGGAAAGTTGCGGACTTACCTCCAGGAACGTAAGTTTACATTTTACAATTTTTCATTTTAGTTTATTATAGTCTAATTCAAAAATAAACAAAATGTGTTAAAACTGGTAAAGGACTATTTCGTAAGACTGTTCTCATAAAAGTTTGCTATAGTCAGCGCCAAGAGTACTAATGGAGTGTAAAGAATTCAACACTTGTCTGAGCCCCTTTTGCGAGCACCGCGCCAGCATCTGGCGGCTACTCTCCGTTCAATATTGTACTTTGCAAGTATACGCGTGCAATTTGCCTGCAGGTGCGGTTTTATAAATCCTATAAATACGCAAGTGACACTCCATAATAACTCTTGGCGCTGACCATAAATCCGCACGTTTTTCATGAAACTCGCCGAAGACACGATCTGTTACCTTTTAAACAACACTATATATAAACAAATTTAAAAGTTTTTTGTATATTAGTTTTCAAAAACGATAATTTTAATGTTCAAAAACAGGTCTTCTAGTTAGAAAGAACATCTTTACGATTATATTAACAATATTAACAGTACGATACAGTCGAATAGTCTACTATTCTTCAATTCCAGCAAGAAAGCTTACGATGTGAATGGACGCCAGATATTGGTAATCAACGACAACGACCAACTTTTTGCTATCAACGCGATATGCAGTCATTATAAAGGAGACCTTTCGAAAGGTATATAGTTAATCTAGTAAGGTTTATGTTTTAAATCTATTAAAGTATGTTCCATAACGTATTTTAACTACTTATTATTTAAGAAACAAGTCTACTGATAGGTTTACATAATCCGGAGTAACTTTTAGTTAGGCTTCTTGAAGCCTCTTTGACTTTTTCGGCAATCTACAAACTTTTTGTCCAAAAAACTGTTTGTTTTCCTGAGTCCCTTGTATCACAATAATAATAGATTATTTTCGAGGCAGAGTCAAACAATATAAACACTTCTGGGTTTAATTAGTAAATAACTTGTTTGAGAGGCTTCATTAAACATTTTTTTGGAATCCAGAAGTTTCTATTTTTGGGTTTAAGGTGTGTACAATAACGGCAAAATCCGGTGTCCTCTTCACGGTGCCTGTTTCAATGTGAAAACTGGAGATATCGAAGACTATCCAGGATTTGACAGTTTGCATTCGTTCAAGGTTAGTAAAACCATGGAAATTTTATATCTTTGAAGAAGATACATTGTAAGCACTATATCCCCCTCCGCCGAGCACTATACAAAGCCTATAGGCAAAAAATCACTTTAAACCGTTTCCTTTTGTATGATAGCTTACCTGTTATTAAAGTCTAATCCTGTTTCCAAACAAACTAGCTTATTAACACCTCCAGAATGAGCTTGTTATTGATTAATATCCCCCGAAAACTTCAAGTTAATTAATGGAAGCAGAAATAATTTTCGGGCCGATTTTCCAAATATGGGCCTGCGTATCGGCTTTTCAAATTCCCATCAAAGTTCAGTTCGAAGTTCAAATGACTTCTGTTCGATTGTGTTTTCACTCTGTGTGTTCGCGTAGTTTTGCTACAAATGATGACAAAATAAATGAAAGAAAAATAGTGCGGCGGAAACCATGATAAAGGCTGTCTGTCTGAAAAGACTTAACAGGATTTGTCAGCAAATTATCTTAAGAATATAGAGGGATCGACCGAGATTTTGAAATCTAATTAGGGCCCGGGAAACGCTTGTTTTATATTATTTGGAGAGTTTTATTGTGTACAAAGCATCAGATATTGGAAATCACTCAGCAAACTTCAACAACCTTGAATGGAGGCCTACGGAAATATTTGGAAACCTTGATACTCATATATAGTCGCTGGTGCTAGGTTTCCCACGCAGTATACTGGGGAACAGCGTTGTTAAATAATAGCGAATGTAATTTTAAAGAAAAAGCATCCTTCCACCGATTTCCCCTTTAATTGTTATAACACCGCACATACCGGAGACACTGCGTTGAAGAATTGGATCTTGCTGCACACTATACCCAAGTACGAACAGTGTAAACCACCCGTTAGAGAAAAATTCTTAAAGGTTCATATTTGTTTTATTCTAGGTGAAAAAAGTGGGAGAAGATCTGGTGATCTATACTACGGAGAAACAATTGTCTTCCGATAGAAGAGTGAGGAAGCCAAAGTTCCAAAAGTGCAATGATATCCCAATTGTTGTGATTGGATCAGGTTGGTTTTACTTGGAAGGGATTTTAAATGTTTTTCGATAATTTACATTTTCACAGTTTAGTAATTAGGACGGTTATGTAAAGTCTGTCGGCAAGCCTACGGCCAGTGCGCACCAAAATTTCGCCCCCGCGTCCGTACCACACAGTTGCGCGCGGCCGTTGGTTTGAAGACTATAGTATGCAATTCTTTCTTCTAGAAAATAATATGAAAAATCAGCTAATCTTTTGTTCAATATTTTTTTCAGGCCCATCAGCTCAATCATTCGTGGAGCACGCTCGTCTTAACGGTTGTCCAACCCCTATTCTGATGATCACTGACGAGCAGTTCCCTCCCTATGATAGGGTACAGCTGAGTAAGGTAGGTAGAACCTTAATATGGGTCTAAACAGTTTATCGAATTCAAAAGATTTTCAAAAGTTTGTACCTAGTACTTCACAGAACAAAAACGACTAGGGAAATATCTAAAATCATAGTTCTTACGAAATTTTGAAAAGTCGACCGTTACGGCAGCGGCCCTGCCCACCGTAAATGAAGGGGGGAAATTGAAGTCATTTGTTTCTTAATTAAATTTAATACTAGTCCTACTTTAACAAAAACAATCGGCCCATCGTGTTGCGGGGCCCTGTCGTCGAAGGTAAACAGTATTAGTGTATCATCCAACATAAAGATAATCTATAGTTTTAGGCTCCCCATAGAACCGGCCAAGATCTTCGAATGCGTGATGATGAATGGTATAAGGAGAGATCAGTTGAAATTAAACTGAACTCTAGAGTACGCACTTTTTGTAAAGAGTATCGAGAAACAGAAAACTTATATAGTCAGCGCCAACAGCAATGATGGAGTGTAAAGAATTCAACGCTCGTCTGAGCCGCTTTTGCGAGCACCGCGCAAGCATCTGCGGCTACTCTCCGTTCACTATTATACGTACGCGCGTGCAATTTGCCTGCAGGTGCGGTGTTAAAAATCCTAAAAATACGCAAGTGGCACTCCATTATTACTCTCGGCGCTGACTATATTTATAAGAAGATTTAGCTCGCGGATCCAATATAGTTAAAACCGTATTAAACAAATATTTCTTTTATGTATATAGTCTGTTTCAACAGCTAGGAGAAAGGCGGTGTTGGATCAAAATATATTAGATTAACTTTGAAGAACTTCGAAGAAAAGGCTCCCAATGCACTCATTTCCGTTTATTTTCAATCGATGGACAAATCGCTTGCAGATAAAGGTCTATTTATTACAATGCGAGCGCAGAATTATATATATTACTTGTACATTTCCTTTTTATTTTCGCGCTCCTTCGAAATTCTACCGTACACTCTTGCAAACGATTCATCCATCGACGATAGCACCGCTGCTCCCTCGAAAAAAAAAACTTGCTCTTGAAACAGACTATAACAACTGTACAAGAAATTCTTCTGAAATTCTTGAAAAATGGAGCAAGAATTCTTCCAAATTTCTGATCCGCCGCCTCCGCTCCCCAGATGCTCTGCAATGTAGTCATGGCTTCCTATGGTCCCTTCGTCTCACTTCATCCTCAAATATCTGTGATCTCGTGTTTCGTAAAATATGAATAGACAATCTTTTAAGATTTAGAACTATCTGAATGAATACCTTAAGTGAACGTTTAGGTATCAGAGGTAAAGGCGTGTCCACGGGAAGTTGTTCTCGAAAATGGAGACAAAGTACCGTACTCGAAGCTTGTGATTGCTACCGGTGGAACAGTCAGGAAACTCGCAATCCCTGGATCGGATCTGAAAGTAGGTACCCCCCACACATAAAACTATTCCGTTTAGCTTCCATCCCCACATTTACAAGAAGTTTAAAAATAAATTGATAGTTTCAATATAGTGTTAACCCTTCATAAATCCTAAAACCATCTGCAACCAAAGAGATTCAAAAAACACACAAAACCGCGCAAACCTCTTATAGGAACGTACGATTGCGAACCAGTGGCCGTAATTTAGAAACGCCCGGGGGGCTGCCCGGGCAGTTTTTATCCTGCCCGGGCAACAGTTCTCAACTGATCGAGCAGGCAAAAACTGCCCGGGCAGCCACCTGGGTGCATCTATACTATGGCAACAGGGCTATTCTTCTTTTTTCCAATATTTGTGGAGCACATATTAGCAAACTGAGTTGTCAAAGTGGCTATTGCCCAAGGCCCAACTACGGGCCAAGCATCAGTGTATGTCGGTCCCTGTCGACCGGCCCACTGCGTCAAGTTTTCGAATCGGTTCCATACTTTATAGAATTGCAATACTGAATAAACCTTTTCTAGAACATCTTCTACCTGCGACAAGTACAACAGGCAAATGCAATTTCCGCAGCTGCAGTAGGTAAAGACGTCGTTTGTATTGGAGCATCGTTTATCGGTAAGGCACTATTTCATATACTCATTTTGTTTGTTTTCAAAAACCAGGTTAGCCTGGTTTCACTTAAACAATAGCTCAGTTGCAAGCAGCTACTGAGTAGTTAGGGATTTAATAGTGTTTATTTTTCTGAAGCAGGGTTTCAGTCATTGCATTAAGCTGCTGGTCTCCCTAGTCTTTAGCAGCTACGGGGAGTCCAACCCACAGTCTCAGATTCTGACGGATCGAGGAATCGCGCAAAATCGCATTGTGAACTTTACAACACAGGGGTGTTACCGAATTAGCTTGTGAATCCCATTTTGAGTCATTCAGTAAACCATCCATTTGTCTTAAAGCGCTTCCAGTCTGAACGGTGGAATGAACTATTTTAAAAATCATTTGTTTCAAATTTAAATTGTTCAAGGTATGGAGATTGCTGGTAGTCTGGCTGACACTGCTCGTTCTGTTACGGTTATCTCCATAACTCCAGAACCACTGCCGGCGCTAGGAACTGATGTTGGAGGAGCTATTAGAAAGGTATAGTTTGATGCCATAGTCGGGTTTCAAGCACAGTCTTCTGGAAGGCAGCGGTGTTCTAAAAATTGAAGAAAGCTGTGGATATGGGGCTTTTGTTCAAAAGCACATTCATTCTCATTCAACACATTCGACACCGCTTCTCCTATGATTCTTCACCTAGGATCTTGCTCTTTCTCTTTCACAAACAATATTTTTGTTTTAAGATACCTAAACTGTTAAACATCCGCGCAGTATTTCGAAATATACTCAGCGCCAAGAGTAATGATGGATTGTAACAAATTCAACGGTCGTCTGAGCCCTTTTTTACGACTCTCTCCGGCTACTCTCCGTACAGTACTGCACACTTCATTATTACTGTCGGCGCCAATAGGCTATAGTTCCAATAATTTTATTGAGTAAACAGAGTTACATTCAGTTCAAATTATTTGCATTCAAAAACCCTTTAAGAAATGGTATTTTCAGCGTTTTGAGGAGAAGGGCGTTCGATTCTTCCGTAACGCCTCGGCTATTGCTATCCATGGAAATTACGAGAGCTCAGTTCGCGAAGTGGAACTCGACAATGGAGCCAATATTCCAGCAGATATGGTTGTCGCGGGAATTGGTAGGCCTATATGCAACATTTAAATGGTCGGGCCCGATTTTAAAAAGTATATAATCAAAATTGGGAGTGTCCGTATGGCCCAAAAACTAACATCTACTGTATATAAAGAATGTTTTTAAACAAATACACTAATTTAAAAGATATCAAAAACTTCCATTTGCTGGAAACATCTTCAATTTAGGCATTCTTCCAACAACTGAGTTCTTGAAATCCGCACCGATTGAGCTGGATAAACGTGGATTCATCCTGGTGGACAAAAAACATAGAGTAGGTTGCGTTTACTGAAAAAATCAAAGTTTTTAAAGTTGTTTTGATGTGTTTGGAATGTCTTTCTTAGCATTTAAAGGCCTGTAGCGCAAAACAGGTGCTAGTAAGCCGGTGGGTAGGCCCAGAACTGGTTATCCTGCTTGAAATTTTGGGGATATCAGGCCTGTCCGGGCCGGTCCGGTCGGATATACAGCTAATACGGCCCGGCCCGGCCTGATATTTCGGTCAGGCCGGGACGGCCGAAAAACCAGCTCTGGGTAGGCCTGCAGAGCAAATTAGTAAGGGAATCCAAAGTATCAATTATAATTTATAAGGGAAGTATAATTCATGCAACTTTTTGAAAAATTATTTTGCTTTTTGCCGCGAAGCAATTTCCCATACTAGCATGTGTCGTAGGGCTACACACCAGTTTACTAGCATTTATAGATTCCGATACACTTTTAGTCCATAGTCAGCCAGGCCTGGGCCGTCAGACCTATCATATCAAACAAGAAGAGCCAAGCCAATCAAGTCGTAAAGTTTTAGACAAATTCTGACTATATCTATGCAATTGGGGATGTGACTTCTGCTCCAGTGCCATTATGGGAAATCGAAAACACTAACATCCAACATTTCCAGGTTGCACAAATGCATGGTAGGCTAGAATAATCGTAACTAGTCCAAATCAATAGATCACCTTATTCCAGAGATCCTCTATTAATCAAAAAAAGGTTTTCGAATGAAAGTACTTTGCCAATTACTTTTCTGAAGTGTATATGGTCAGATTCAAAAGTAATACCGCTGTGTAATCTGCGTATTTCCTTATTTTCAACACTGCGCCTGCTTGCATTCTACGCGCACGATATCGGCAGATTGCAAACTTACTTTCGCTCTGCCTTACTCAGACAAAATATGGCAACACTCTCCTGCAACCCATTTTATTAACACTGTATTACTTTTGAATCCGACTATACCATTATCTCTTAATGTTAAAAACAAATATAAAAATGCAATTAAATTCTACCGCAGGAGTACAGAGAATTGTATTTCAGGCGAGCAGTTAAATTGCTTACTAGCCAAATTGCTTTCGCACTGCCTTACTCGGACAACATATTGCAAAACTACTGCAAACCCAATTTATTAACACGGCCGTATTACTTTTGAATTCGACTATACCTATATAATTATACGTAATTCGAGTATATCTCCTAATGTTAAAATAAATACAAAAATGCTATAAAATTCCACCGCAGGAGTATAGAGAATTGTATTTCAGGCAAGCAGTTAGCCCATACTATCGTTGGCAAACCGGTTCCCAAACCTCTCGTACCTACCTTCTGGGCTACATTCTTTAAACAGTTTGGAGTTAGATTTGCTGGTATAGATGTTTTTTATCGTTAGCTTCAAACTTTTCTTTCCAAGCATAATAAAGCAAACAATGAATTTAGATACTTATCCAATAGTTTAATCATCTTCTTCATTATTTATAATTTGAAGGAGTGGCTGACGGTCACAACGAGACATTGGTACGCGGAGATGTGGATGCGCTGAACTTCATTAAATATTATTTCAAGTGAGTTTTGTTATCTTTACCAGAAAAAAGTAAAGAGCCAGGACTTCATTACACAGCACCTGGAAGCGGAGGCGGCGGATCAGAAATTTGCAAGAATTCTTTCTTCGGGGCGGATTCGAACCATCGATCTCAGAGATTATGAGGCAAAGCTTTTAACCACTGGGCCAATCCGCCCCCACTAAACTTTTAAAAAACTTACGACGAGTGCAATAATCCTTCTTGCAAACGCATTGTGAACTGCTTATTTATAATTTTAAGTATTTTTTTCATTGAAGAGAGGCCTTCTATCAAATCCATCAATCTTCATGTTTAAAATACTATAATAGTTTGGCAAAAGCTCTTTCAACCCACCAGTACAAGACCGTATCCCAAATGCTTCGATCCTAAATTCCTTACAGAAACCAAGAAGTAGTTGCTATTGCAACATCGGGTCAGAAAACAACTGCCATGCAGTTTATGGAAATATTCCAGAAGGGACGTATTGTGACCAAAGCCGAAGTTGAGAGGTGAGTAAGAACATAATGAGGGCAAAACTAAGGGTGGGCATGTCTTGGGCCCGACCCGAGAGCTCACTTTTCGAAACATGGGCGTTTCCAAACTACGACCACTGGGTAGCAGCTTTTCGAAACGTGGAAAATTGTTGGCCGGGCAGGCTAAAAACTGCCCGGGCACCCACCAGGGCGTTTTTCCACGGCCACAGGATGTCGCTAATGATACAGACTATAAGAACGTTCGCAAAACCAATTCAAATAAATATCAAACTTGTTTGCTTTCCAGAAACACTGAGGACAAATGGGATGAATGGATGTGATATGTATTTTTATGAATTTGAGTCGAATTTAGTTTTGTAATAAAAACTTTTTGATGTAATCTGTATTCAACTTCGGCTTGACACTAATCCGCGTACACCTTTCAACCCTTAGGTTCCATATTAACTCGATATGAACTCTCAACCTGATAGGTGAACGTAGTAGCTGATAGTAAAGAAAGAGAGTGAGTTTTATGTTTGAAATAAAATAAATGATGAATGTAATGGTAAATGAACTAAAGTAGTATGAAACTGTCTCGTTTCGCCCTTCTAATTATTTGCTTATTCGGTTTAAGTAACTACTTTTTATTAGATCAGTTTGATAAATCCTTTTTTAAGGGTTTTTATTTCCTGTAACGCTCGTATCACACATAAATTTAGAATTCATCGGCACGGGGTTTCGGCCATTCATTCCCGCTGCTGGTTTTCCAAACCTTCTGCAGCTACGGGGAGTCGAACCCACGGCCTCAGATCCTCACGGATTCAGAGACCGCAGCTCTAACCACCAGGATATAGCACGATAAACCGTTAGAATCGAAATAAGAACTTTTTCTAATTTGGTTTCCACTAGAATGTAGCCACTGCTCGAGACATCTATAAAGCCACCGTTGTTACGAATTGAAGATTGCCAATTGAAAATCAAAATCAGACAGAGTTCTATTTATTTGTAGAAACTCTATAGTTAGAAGTCTCTCCGTCCCTCAACAAAAACACAGCGGCCGCAAAATAAATTAGAAAATGATTAATGAAACTGACTAACTAAGGATTACTTTCCCAAACATATGATTGAAATGAAAAACTAAATAATTAGCTGTAGTCAGCGCCAAGAGTAATGATGGAGTGTAAAGAATCCAACGCTTGTCTGAGCCCCGTTTGCGAGCACCGCGCCAGCATCTGACCGTTCTTTGTCTGCAAGTGCGGTGTTAAAAATCCAATAAATACACAAGTGACACTACATTATTACTATCGGCGCTGACTATAACTGGGCTCACCTATCAGGTTGAAGGCTATCAAATCTTAAAGATAATACGGCGACCCATAATGCACAGCGCCAATGTTGCTTTTGGGCTTGGCGTTCAGGTAACAAAGAACCAAATCAATAAAACAAATTAACAAATACTGCTTGTAAAGTATTGTTTAAGTTACATAATCTTAAATTTTTGTTGTTGACGTTATATATATTTAATGTAATTTCAGGAGTAATTAATTATAACTGACAAATGTCTCCGTTTATGGATCTGCCTACCGAATTACAGGCTAAAATCCTGTCCTATTTGGATTTCAAATCTGTAGTTGTGTGCCGAAAAACATGTAGAAAAATGAATAATTTGATCGTCAACTATCATTTGAATAGACTGAAAGTGGATGTACTGTGGTATGTATGAAGATTTTATGAGATTTTATGTCTGTAACAAGAGTTACGTATGGGTTTTATGAAATCAAATCATCGCAAAAAAACGCCGTGATATTTTTCTAGTAACAAGCAATAAATTGCGCTTCTAATCATACCAAGAACATTTACTTTCGACTAAAATTAAGCAATTTGTGAAATCTACTATAACACCGCACCTTGCAGCTTTTTTCTTGTTACAGACTATAAATATTACTATATATTTATTTCATATGAAGGAACATAAAACATAGAAATTAAAAGAGTAGAAATGGCTAGATTTTGGTAAAACTTATTCCTACTGTCGGAAACGGCGATAAGCAATTTCTAGATTTAAGACCGTTTGTAAGTAAAAGAATATTCGTATTGATATTTATTTACGTTTATCTATTTAGGTTTCATTTTCTTTGTATTTAAAAGTTCATAGTTTGCGCTCTGGTTGAAATCGTGCTCTAGTTGCGATTCATTCAAACGGACCAATGAGCGCGCGGCGAGGGTAATGCGAGAGCGCAGAGACCGTTTCGAAACGTTTCG
>JAQGAV010002418.1:0-15880 GCA_034691345.1 Phasmarhabditis papillosa
TTTCTCTCTCCCGAATACAGTTGTATTAAAATGGCTTTGAACATTGATCCAGCTACTGCCACCTTCCCTGCCACTGGCGGCAATGCCACACATAACATTGTCAGTCTCAGTGAATCTAGACTCGCTTTTAAGGTAATAAATATATATTTACAAAACTAATAACAATATTATTTAGGTCAAGTCTTCCAATAACGACAACTACCGCGTAAAGCCCGTCTACGGATTCTTAGATGCCAAGGTATTAAAGACAAATTTCATAATACTCTAATTACATATATTAAGGCCACCGCTCAATTGGAAATCGCCCGTACTTCTGGCCCTGCCAAAGATGATAAGCTCGTCATTCAATGGGCTGAAGTTCCTGCTGAAGAAACCGACCCACAAGCTCCGTTCAAGGCCGGAGCTCAGGCCGGCGAAGTAATCCTCCCATTAAAGGCAGAGTAAATCATGAAATATAATAAATATTACAAGCATGACTGTGTTTCACAATAGGTTAAAATAACAATTACAAGGTTGAAACTGGTCAGACACACAGCATAAACGCAGAAATTTCCACGCTGGTAAAATTATGCCGTTCAGAAAAACGGCAGCGTTGTGTACTAATCTGAACAAATATACTCAGCGACTCTTACGGTCTCCAAGGTATATGAAATCCTAAAATATTTAAAAAAAATTCTAAATTTAAAAGAAAGACGATAGTAAGAAAAACATCCTTGCTCGCTGGCAAAAAAGAAGCAATGACTGAAAAACCGTTGTTCTCTCCAAATCTCAATCCCAGAAGGCTGATAAAAGAACTGAACATAAAATAACTTTAAACGATAACAAGAAATATGATGAAAACTTTATTTGCAAAGTATGACAAGTAACAATTAAAACATGATAATATAGTACAGTAAAATAACCTAGTATCCTTCTGGTTAGTTGATCGTTTTTCCTCCTCGAATTGTCATCGGTCCCGACTTCTGCATCTCCATGCCCATACTATTGGTGACTTCTTCCATAAGCGAGTTGACTTCGTCTGCTAAAAATACAATATGAAAAAATAATAACTTGCTTCCATTTACCGACAACCATGGAATCGTCATTCTCTTCGCCGCTGATACTCTCATCTGATTCGGCGGCTTCTTCAGAATAGTCTTCGTCTGTGTTGGAATCGTAACCGTCGAGAGCCTTATCTGAATAAGTGAAATTAAGAAGCAACGAGAAAAGTTTGGTACCTAGGTAGTCTTCGGTTGGAACGGCACCAACTGCACGAAGCGACCGTTTTGGAGAGGAGCTTCCTTTCGCTTCATCGGGAACGGCATGATGCTGCATATCAGCCACTTCCGTATCTGAATAAATTAAATATTTCCTGAGATGAATTAAGTACAAACCAGAAATAACCGACATGTCGGCATCCTCATCAGTTTCATTTGCATCATCCGTGGCAGTGTTGTCCAATGGGTTGTAGTCGGTATCGGCAGAAGATTCATAGCCGTTCAAGTCAACTGAAAACAATATTGAATAGAATTAACAACAAGCATTCACCATCTGTAATGTTCTTGCTGGCATCCTCTTTGGGTTCTTCATCATAGAGCGGGGCTTTCCTGATCTGCTCAGCAACTTCGGGATACTTGTTGCTGATTTCGAGCTTCTCTTCTTCTGTAAGTCCTTTGAAG
The DNA here is from genome assembly GCA_034691345.1 of Phasmarhabditis papillosa. Lineage (NCBI taxonomy): Eukaryota > Metazoa > Nematoda > Chromadorea > Rhabditida > Rhabditidae > Pellioditis > Pellioditis papillosa. The sequence continues at coordinate 1,659 of JAQGAV010002418.1, forward strand.
ACATCGTTGATTTCTTCATCTAAAAATAACAAATATGAAGAACAATGACGAATGTAGCGGAGAGAAGATACTACTATAAAGTCTAAAACTTACCGGAGACGACAATATTGACCGACGAGGCAGTGACATCCATCTCTTCGTCACTGGTCGCTGCAACAGTCGACTCCTCCAAAGGAGCGTAGTCTCCATCTTCTGTAGACTCGTAGCCGTCTACCATCACTAAAATAACAAAATAAAGTAAAACACCCCCAACAGAACTTACTATCCAGCGTCTTCTTCATGTTCTCGAGAGGCAAAGACATTGTTAATTCTTAGAGTGAGAATGAGCGAATGGCACATAATTCACAGCTGAATTTTGTTGCCTGCCGATCAGCGATTTTCGCGCGCGCTGATTTCAAAATAGTGTTTTTGCACCCTGGCACCGAAATTTTAATACACCACCTGCAAACAAATTCAATTTTTCAATCCTTAAAAATTTTCAAATTAATTTGAAAGGGATTCCCTGAAAAGGTACCGGCCGAAAACTGAACCGTCAACAACAAGACTGTTTGAAGGCAATTGTAAAAATTCTGAGTTCAAAATCGTTCTGTCTTTGCCAGCTCAGTTTTCTCGGAGTTCTTTTTTTAGGTCTTGATATTGCTGAGTCTCGAGTAGTTCAATTAAATAAACTTAGACCAGTTTAGCATGCGCTATCAGTACGCGATGGATGGCTTATCACGTGCAAAGTTTCCACTGAAGAATAGGCCTACTTTATATATATATATATATATATATATACTTATTGTATCTTACTCGCTGTTTTGTTGTCATGCGAGACGTTTTACCAGATCAAAATGTTTGTATATATTACCTTTCGTTTTATCTTTAGTCAGTCAATCTACATGGCCCTACTGGAAGCCTAAATTTGATTGTGATGTTTTCAGTGTTCCATTAAAGCTGATAGCTTTCAACCAACCATTTCAGTGTATTGGGGGTTTGAAAAGTCCGCAGCGGCGCAGGTGAGTAGAAACCAATGGCACAAAGTTTACAAATGCACTCTGTTGTATCCTTCCTCACCCTGCAACCATGTGGCTATTAATTCAGGGTACGAAATATCCACCCTGGGGGCGTCATGACAGTCCTACTGGAATATAACTCTACATACAGAGTGAGTAGCAATGTAAATAAAAGGTTTTATTTGTAAATAGATAACAGCAACCATAGCCATGCATGCCATTACTATTTACACGTTCAGTGTTAGTCGCTGGCCCTAAACTTTAGGGCCTTACTATAATTTCCTAGTGTTTTCTCTGGAGATGAGCTTATAATCGATCCCACTCTTTTCATTTCGCCCAGAAATTCACAAATTGCTCTTTTACATAAAGCAATATTGCCTATATTATGAATTTTAAGCAACATTTTGTATTAGAAAGCACCAGATAGGAATATACCACAGTCTTAAAATTCATTGACGATATGAAGATGTTGCTAGCTCTCCTATTTCTAATTGCGCAACTTTCTGAATCTTCTGCAAATGACTTCAGAGTAGAAGGTATCACCAAACACTCAACGTTAGCACTATATTACGATACTCCTTTAGAAATTCGAGCTCAAAGCCGGCGTTATCAAGATTTGCTCAATGCTCATCGAATAGACCAACTGATTTATGAGGTGGGAAAGTTGTTACTTATAGTTTGATATAAAACAAGACAAATATAGCTGTGCTGACTTACGATACAAAGCAACTCTAAAACAGGAAAAAAGCTGCGAAACACCGAGCGCGGCGTTACGGCTTTTAGAAAAGTGAGCACGGGCCCTGTCTTGCGTTGCTTTGTTTGCTGCAGCAACTGTCGCCAAGGCAATTTAAAAAAAAACTATTGAAACATCTTTACTATTTATATACATTAAATTTACGCATACCTTCAGATATACGATAGACATTTCATACTTGATATAAACCAACAACAAAAATACTCAAAAACAGGTTGGTTTCGTTCATGGTTTCGACATAATATAAGACAAAATGATTGAACCTTTTGCCCAAGAAACATATGTACAATACAACCAGCCGGAAGTGACTGCAGGCTCAATACGGATTTCAAGATGATCTTTGATAGTCTTATAGTTGACGATTGCAGATGCTGTGGATGCCCTTCGCCAGCTGACATACACCGCCTCCGAAATCACGGTAGGACTTTACAGAAACCGATTACATCGGTTCACATATATGTCATAAGCAATACATAACAGGTAGAACCAATTACCATTGAGCCATATCAAAAGAGGGACCGTAAGCTCTATGTTCGAGAACTGGGCGACATCACAATGCTCAACGAAGATGGCACCACCAAGAAAATGTATTACCAAAGAGAATGGATTAAGGTACGAGAAAAAAGAATGTGCCTATAGCAAGCAACTAAAAATCGAATGCAGATACTGAAACCAGTCGACGGAGCAGAAACACATCACACACTGCCAATATCCGCGAGTAAACATAATAAGTCTGTTTCAGACACCGTATGGATATAAACTGAAAATGGATATGCTAGAAGACAAGCAATCGCTTAACAGGAAATTGGCTTTGAAAATGTTCACACAGTAACAAAATTGTATTCGCTTTCATAGATGAACATCTTCTTATATTTTCTGTATGCGAGAAAACAGACTCTAACAGTGAAAAACAGATTTCGCGAACACAATCTCACGGGTTCGAACAGATTAATTCTTCTTCTAGTGTGACACAACATCACTCATTTGAAATCAGTTTTCTTCGTATACAAGACTTGATAGTGAATTGAAAAAAATAAATAAATTTATTCATCTACTTCAGATACAAACAAACATTGCAAACAGATAATAGATACTTCGAAATGGAACTATGTGCGATAATTAAATAGGACATCAATTCGTCCCAATCAGGCCGAATGCAATGTCTGTACAAACAATCAATTACAATAAAAACCAATTAAATCAAGAAAATTAAAATAGGGAACGCAAATTAACAACGATTTCTTACAATCCACGTCTCTGTCCAGGCCGGAAGACTCCGCGTTCAGGGCGCCGTCCACCTCTAGAACATGGGTATATGATTCGAAAGGATGAATGAACAAACCTTGAACGAATTGCACCTCTATCGCCTCTATTAGATTGTGATCTTTCACCAGTTCCAGATTCATTACTAAACGTAGAAAATATTCGTCATATTAAATGCAAAAGAAGTACAACCTGCTTGAAAGCGAAACGCGAGAAGTTCCTGCTTGAGCACCTCTTCCCCGTGGGTTAGCACGACCACGTATGGCCATTTGGCGTGGAGCACGCGAAGGTCCAGAGGTTCCAGAGGCTTCATTGCTGAATATCTTACGTATTAAAAATTATCCTTCTTATGAAATTCACCTGCTAGAGCACTGGTCATCTCTATCGAATACTATTGGAATACGAAGACGTGGCTGGGCAAGAGGCCCACTGTCAGACGTCGAGGATCCAGTCACATGCTGCATAGCTGACTGAATACAAATTTAAAAATAAGTGAATTCTAGAGGACAAGAATATACCTCTGAACGATGGCTACCATCCACGCTTACGCGCCCCTCATCATCAGCTTCCTCAACAGCTGACGCTGCTTCGCGATCTTCATTATCGGCGATTTCCAAATGAGCAGGCTGGGAATTTTCTGAACAAAGGGATCAAATAACAAGGAAATAAAGTCATACCGTCGTAATCATCGGCCAAAAGGATATCATGATCTTCTTCTCTATAACCGTCATTAGCATCATCATCAGGTTCATCGGAGTCAGATGACAGCTAGAACATTAATTGTTAGATGTATAGAAAAATGTTACGAACCACGACTTCCTCTGGGATCATTTCTACATCTGCATCGCCATCCTCTTCTTCTTCCTCTTCATCAAATTCCTCCTCTTCGTCCATATCCGAGTCAACATCCTCATCATTTAGGTTTTCAATATTCTGGCCTTCCTAAAAATTTGGTTTTTACTAGACAAAAAACAAGCGATTCTCCCAACCCTATCACTTTGTTCATCGAAATCCTGTTCTCTATCGGTGGCTTGGGCATCGTCGTCTTCGATAATTTCCTCTATTTCTTCATTAATTTCCGGCACAGCTTCGCGGTCGACATCCTCATTTATTTCACCCTCTTCAACATATTGTGGATCTGAACTAGTAATGGTCACATAACAAACCAAATCCATTACAAACCATCTAAAATAGCCGAAACTGCTGGCTCTTCGCTGCTGGTTACAATTTCTACTGGACTTTGACGCTGTCTCTTGACGTCTTGTACATCATCAGTTGGGGCAGCTCGCTTTCTCTTGCCCTCGGTAGATGAGACAGGGAAAGCACTGTCTTGAGATTCCCCAGCAGACTCTGAATAAAAGAAAATTAATACATCGCACTACAACGCAAGTAATTACCATCATTGATATCTGCTCCCATCACCAGATCTCTGTCAGCAACGGACTCACTAACCTAATAATAGCATATAACAAGATACAGCATAGCTGAACTACCTGGCTACTTTGATCAGCTCCAACAGTATTCAAATCACCAGTAGCTGCATAGGCATTCGAGTTAGATGATGACGGCCAGATATTTGGTTTTGGTAGGGACTTGCCGAAAAGAGATACGCCGGGTGCAAGATTCGTAGCGGATGCGCCCGATTGCATAACGGTGGGCTATAAAATAGGAATTAAACATGAACTATTGGTCGAAATAACCTCCGATCGAGAAGATGATGGTTTGAATAATGTAGATTGTTTTGCTACTTCATTTGTTTGCCCGGTATTATCATACTTTGCCTAAAATCATTCATAACTAATTTATATCAAAAATGAATTACATTGTCTGAAGGTTTTTGAGAGATAGAAGTCAGCGTTGTCTCAGTAGAAAGAGATGCGGCAGCTGGTTGTGCCGACGATACAGTTGATCCAATAAGTGAGAAGGCCGAATCCGACTGTCCAGCACTTGCGTTGGAGATACTAGCAAGGATGCTAAAAAAAATTACGTTGTGCTTAAGATATTGTGATATACCTTTCACTTGACGAACAAGGAGCAACCGTTGACGGAACAACCAAAGTAGCTCCAGACCTGAGTTTTTCAATTTCTAGTGACAGATTCTAAAATAATTATTAGCAGGAACACAAAATTCTATAAATACCTTTAGTGATTTATCCTTTTCAGCAATTTCAATACGCAACTCTTCATTTTTCGCAACCTAAAAAAAATTCACAAGTAATGAGGCTTTTGCTACTAAAGATGGTTTACCTTAGATGTTAGCAAATTTAGCCGGAATTCTTTTTCTTGAACGTCATTCACTTTTGCGCTCAAGTCAGCTTCTAATGTCTATAAAGAAAAGTTCATAAAGACTGCTTGATTATAACCACCTTTATTTTTTCATTCAATTGATTGACCATTGCTTGAAGACGGTTGACTTCAACCGGATTACTTGATCCAGCAGCAGCAATCGCAGACCTATAGAAACAGTTTACAACAATATTCATTCGAAATATACCCAGCAGAAGTGCCCGATTGCTTTAGATCAGCCAGTTCCTTCTCATACTGCAGGGCCTGAAGTAACAAATGATATATTTACTCTTCCCAAAACTGAATACAGCATAAATTGAAATTTTTTGTTGTTTATCCTATAATCGAAAAGGACAAGATAGAGGAAGATAATATCCTTTTGAAATGAAGTGACCCCATTAAACGGCTTGCTACAATGGGCTAGTATGAAAGTGAATTTGAAATCCATTTTATCCGTTAGCTGCATAAAGCAGCTGTCCGACATAGCGAAATCTCTACTATGAAATCTTTATTTCTTCTCGTCAACCTTCTAGTATTAAATGCTGTAGAATCTCAGCAAGCGAATGAGCCATTATTCGGTAACCACAATTCCCAAGAACCATTGATAAATAGGATTAGGATAGCAGATTACGCAGGCCCAGGCAAAGTATAGAACAACAATTTGCAATAGTAATTTCAATAATTCTAGGATCCTCATCCCGATGTAGATGCAAGCGAAATAATAGGACCACTCATGACGCCGTTCATGGATATATTTGATGTTATGCAACAAAATGCAAAAGCGAGAGCCTATGCAGATAAGGTCCAGAAAGACAGAGATGAGGTAAATACACAAAAATTAACGGAATCAACGACTATTACAGAATCCATTGTCACATTCAAAAAGCATTTTCGAAATGTTTGAGAAGCTACAGAGACCTACTACTACGACTACACCCCAGCCTCCTTTGTTTGAACGACTCTTAAAACCATATATTGAGCCATGGCAAAAGCAATTAGATTATTTCACGAAAGATATGAATATAGTCAACAACGCAGCAAGCACGACCACAACAGAAGCCCCTCCCACAACACAGAAACAAGAAAGTTACTCAAGTAAATAGGATATATTACTCATTTTTAGAGTATATTGGAGAAGTCACTGGCAGTGTTTTTCCCCCAACTAAGACGTACCACAAGTCCGAAACCTGTAACAACTACAGCCGCACCACAACTATTCGATCCAGAAATGCTCGAAAGACTATTGTTCTCACGTGAAAAAAGATCAACCAGAAGAATAGCTAGACAGGTTTGTGAACAATATGCTATATAATATACACATCTGCTCTAAGACTGGTTCTTCACAGTTAGGTCTTCCATCAGCATTCCCAGAGTGGGAGAAACCTCTTTTAGCAGCAGCAAATCCTTTCACACCAAACCCATTAATGGCCATGTTCACGATGAAACCAATGCCAGAAATTAAACCTATAGAAGGTTTGCATTCTAATAATAGAATCACAGTAATGCACATTTAGGTATAAAAGCGGCGCCAATTCATGATCCGTCACATCTACCATTACTTCAACCTCAATTTAAATTGCAGGATCCTTTCTATAACCCATTATACCCCAACAGAAAGAGTAAATTATTTGATATGCTAGCCGGTGGCGAGGCATCGCGTATTCTAGGTTAACACCTTGCGGGTTTCCTAATAAAGTAATAAATGAATTTACCTGACTTCTGTACTTGCGAGCCAATTCACGCATTTTCGGAATTGTTTCGCTGAAATGAAACTGTCAAACCACATCATCCCATGGCACTTACATATGTTTTTCGGTGTTCTTCGCCTCTTCTTCAAGTCTCTTAATTTTCTGATTCAACTGTTCAACATTCGAGGATCTAAAAACGATCGATAGTGAATTATTGATTAAAATAAAGACATACTGCGTAATCGATGCTGGAGCTGCTTTATTTAATGTGTCCACTCGTTGTTTGAGCAAATCCACTTCCTGTCTTCTGGCCAATAACTCTTTATTCAAAGCCACTACTCTGTCCTGGGCCTCGGTATGTTTTCCGGATTCCAGAGCGATCGATTGACTTAACTCCGAATTCTAAAGGCACATTATAGAAAAAATAACACCCTTAATAACCTTTTTTTGAATTTCTGACAACTGCCTCAGCAGATTTTCTTTATCACCGCGAATACGCACAAATTGTTGTTGCACGGAAAGCAGATCGGCCATACGAAGATCCTAAAGCAATCACTTGAACATCGTGACTTGTGTTGTTACCAATTCAGCTTTCTCGGCTTTCAAAACAGCGTGCATTGCCTCCTCTGATTTCAACCGATTAACTTCATTGCGCAATATATCACGCTCAGAAATAATCTCGCGTGATTCCGCATTCAGCCGCATAACCTCTACATCTGCTTTCATCGCCCTCTCGACAGCCTATAAAAAAATGCAATTATGATTCATGACGTAGAAAATAACCGCGGACTGCTCTCTTCGCAAAAATTCGATAACAGCCTGATGTGACTGAGAAATTCCAAATGAAGTTGATGATTCAGCTCCAGTTGCAGCATCATCACTAATCTCATCTGTCGAAGAGTGCTTCTTTACCAACTTAAAAGAAGCATACTTGCAATTTACAAAAAATTAAAAAAACAAACATCTTCGTAGAGTTCAATAATCTGCTGTAACCGCTCATCTTTCTCAACAAGCGTCTTGTTCCACCGCAAGGCTTCATTTTCAGCCTGTTCCAGTCTGATAGCCAAACTCTGTTCATGAGCAATACGCGAATCTTCAGACTGTAAACAATATATATGTTTGTAAGTAAGAGAAATTTCTAACCAAACGTGCAGCCTCTCTGGCAACAATCAAATCACGTTCATATTCTTCCAATCGCTTCTTCAGAACTTCAGCTTCGAAGTGTGCCTGTTCACCGGCTGACCGTAATAATTCAATTTCGGCAGTGTACTAAAAGCAATTTAATTAAATTATATACAATAACACACCTGTGAATATTCGGTAATTTTGTCTGACAGATTCTGCCGAGCTTGTTCAAATGCAGTTTTAAGAGATTCCACTTGTTGCTGAGCTTCCATATTCTGCCTAGCAAGGACGTCAATTCTAAGATTCAAGTCGTTCTGCGTCTATCAAACGAAAATATTGAATAGAAAAGTTGTCGACCAACTTACACTTATGGCTTCAAGTTTGCATGATGTGATAGTGTCGTCCTTGTCCAAGACAGCAATATTTAGCTGATTGATGGTAGCCGTCATTTCCTCATTCAATCTTCAAATTTGACATATAAATAAAGATACACACAAGTGAGTTACTTTTCCAATCTTTGCGCTCTTTCCAATAACTGAGTTCGCTCAATATCACCTAAGCGCTGAGTTTCCTTGACGCCGGATTCCAGGCGAGTACTGGAGGAAGATATTCTGAACGAATTAACTAATTAGGTAAGTCCCTTGTTGCATACTTCAGCAATTCCTCCTCTTTTTGAGCAACAGATATCTGAGCAGCCTCGAGCTTATTCTTAACATCTTCAGTCTGGCTTTCCAGATATTGAACACGATTCTTAAGTTGTTGACACTCCATCTTTAAGCGTTCGGGGCACATATCTAATATATATAATATTCAACTTAAATGAATACTCATGTTTTTGTTTACCTTCCGTGCTCTCAGCTCCAACTGAAAGTGATTGAACAGAACGTAGCCGCACCGACATCTCGCTGATCTGACGCTCATTTAGCGAAATTAACTCTTCCTTCTCATTCAGATTGGCTTTAAGAGCTGCGAGCTGCTGTTCAAGGCGGGTCTTAAAGATGTAGGATGAATAATACACACGACTTGCATACCTGCATAATCTGAGAGTCATTCTTTAATTGGGTTAACTGGTGATTGGATCTAGCTAGTGACTGCTTGAGCGAATCATATTCCAATTGTCGCAGATCACTCTGGGTGTTTGAATGTGCAAGACGCTCTGATTCAACTCGTGCCATCCTATTATTCATCTCATTCAAAGACAACATCTAATGAAAACTGTTCAATGCGTGGGTTAAGGGATATTACCAATTGCTGTTCCTTCATGGAACTTGTTTTAAAGACCTCGAGTTGTGCTTCCAGTCGAGCAGTGTCGGAAAGCGATTGCCTTAATTTCTCTTCACTGACGTTCAAGTTAACCCTAAACAAATAAGCTTTCGTTAAAGAATAAAGATAATGACAAAAACCTGCATTCCGAATAATGCGACTGGAGTTGCATTAAGTCATTCATCAGTTTGAGGGCTTTATCGACACCGTCGCTCTCTCTTTTCCGCAAATCATCGATTTCCAATCTGGCTTCTCGCAATTGCTTTTCGAAATTTTCGATTTCCTAAATTGAAATTTCAGATGAATAGTAGAGACAAAATACCTTTAACGAAATATCAGCAATCTGTTTCTGCTGTTCAAACTTTGATTCAAGTTTAGCCTTGGTCATCTCCAATTCACTTACAACCCTCTGATTCAGACCAATACGTTCATCACAATTCCTGTGCTTAATATGTTAAAGATCAAGTTATTAAAAAATTACCTCTCAGTCTTCAGTAGTATGTCCTGAGAATTTCTCAACGATTCTTCCAGACGAATTGTCTTCTGAGACAGAATTTGGAGCTGAAAATACATTTAACGTTAATAGTTGATACATAATTAATTACATCTGATTCGGCTTTCGTAGCTCGTAGCCTAGCGTCACGAGCCTCATTCGCGGATACATTGTCCTCAGCCATAGAAGCTAGTTTGGCAGATTGATCTTCCAGCTTAAAATAGCAAACTATAACATAACGTTACCACTTAAATGGTTACAGCTCTAAATGCGGTGGATAAACCCTGCAGCTGCTCGGATAACCGGTTCTCCTTCAATTTCGAATATTCTAGATCCGACTTCAAACGTTCCATTCTATAAAAAATAGATAAAAGAATGAATCACTCAAAAATCCTACTCGACATTTTGTGCAGTAATCGCAGATTGCACAGCTGAAGTCTTCACAGTCGCTAGTTCCGACTCTAGCTGCATATTTACTCTGGAAAAATAGAAATTAGAGTACAGACAAAATAGACTTCACCTTTGAAGATCGCCAATACTATCAAATAGCCTCCTTTCATCATCTTCGGATAGAACTATTCCTTCTCTTGACAATGAATCGGATTCCAACACAAAGAGAAGATGTTGATTCTAAACAACAATTTGAACACCTTATTTACATTTAGTATACCTTTCGCGTGGTTTCAACCAGATCTCTCTGACACTTTTCTAATTCGACTCTGTTAAATGCTAATTCGCGAAGTGATGAGTCCTTTGCATTCTCAAGCGTTCTGCGGTTTTCGTCAGCGTCTTTAAGTTGATCACGCAACTCCTGGTTTTCATCATACATCTGCTCCAGGCGAGCTTTCTGTTCCATCAACCCAGGTGCGTTTGCTACAAAAACAATATAATGGATGAAAAATGCAACAATCTACTTTCTATATCATCTAAAAGTTCCTGCATATGTTGTTCGAGTAATCTCGTTTTTTCTCTTTCAGCTGCAAGCTCCCCAGCTAGTCTCGCCTGCTCCCTAAACAAGAAAAAAATCAGTGTATGATAAGAGGAGCATTGATACCTCATCATCGATGTCAAAGTCATTCCTCCCTTAAGCAATTTTGAAGTTTCTGCTGCAGCCGGAGATAATGTGGAGAGTTCTAGTTCGGAAACATTCAGAGAAACTGGAGGAAAACGTTAACGTTAACTCAAAAAGCTTTCCTACCAGCATGCTTATTTTTGAGAAGGTCATTTGCTTTTTCTAGTTCCACTTTTAGTTCAAGTAATTGGTCATCTGAAATATTTGGCAATTAAAGATTTATTATATTAAAAAAATAGTACCTCGCTCCTGCAACTTTTGCTGGTATGATATTCTTTCCGCGTCAGTTTCTTCTTGTACTTCTTTCAAAACATTGCGCGTTTCATTCATAAGGTTTTCTTTAGCCTCAATTTCAGCTCTAAACAACGCTAAGAAAAATCAGAAATGCTTGTATTACTTCAATTGATGAACAGCAGCTTCGCCAGCATCCAGGGCAGTCTTGTATTCAGAAATGAGTTGATTGGCACCACGCAGCTCAGCTTCATAAGCTGTTACTTGACGTATTTGATTCTCAGCTGTCTGAAATGTTAAAATATTTAAGATCAAAGAGAATGCCTTGATTACCTGTTCAATTGATTGGTTGAAACGGTCAACAGTCTCTTGTAGTCCTTCGTTCTTCTTCTCAAGAGTTGCTATTTTGGACTGCCATTCTTTAACATCATTGCTAAGAGCAATACGCTCATTCTGCAACTTTAACTCCTTGCTAGCCTGAATGATAGGAATTGTTACGAAATAAGTATAAGTCTAACTATCTCAAGCCGTAACTGCGCAAGCTTGCTGTCCCTCTCTCCTAGTTCCTTAACGTACCAGATCTTCACTTGTTCATTTACGTTCCCATCTAACTTCGATCGTTCTCTTTCAAACTTAAATCCGAAATTATATACGAAGACTATGAGAAACGTACTGAGAGCGACCGCTTCTCCTGCTCAACGACTTCGACCTTTAAGAGAGCCGCAGTCTTTTCATCTATGGAATTCCGTAATTGCTCTTTCAAAGACAAAATTTCGGCTGAAACAAAAATTGATGACCAAATGCTTCGACCAAGCCCTTACTTGTGAGTAGTTGTTTTTCCTTAGTTGAATCGCGAATAATATTATCACGACTTTCTCTCTCTTGCTTTGTACGCGCTAATTCCGTTTCCAAATCAATATTTTTGTCAGAGAGTTGACTACGGGCTAAATCCAGAGAGTTGTGAAGACGAATCCTTTCAGAAAGATCACGTGCTGTAAAATATAACTGTGAAAGTTAAATTGTAAAGTAATACCGTAATTATCACACTGGGAGAGAGAGTCCTTAAGTTTCGTGGAGGTGGAAACTAATTGATCCTTTGTTTCCGACAGCTCGGTATTCAAATTAAAGGTTAACCGTTCTGAAATACAAATTAATTTCTTTTTTTAACAATTTATTACCATAAGAGGCTTTCTCAGATAACCACTCTGATGGGTTGCCTTCATCCAGTAATAAATTCGCTTCCGTCTCAGTAGTTACCATTTCTTCGTCGACCTGAAAAGATGAATATATGTTCAGAAACATTGACTTCCACAAACTTCTTCTAATATGGGCTCCCGATTGTCACTTGGTGGCTCGACAGCATTCCCAGAATCGCCTGATTCTCGGACATTGGCGATATCAATTTCGCTGATGCTCGGTTTTACATCCACAGATTCAGTTTCTTGTCCTGCTTGCTGAGTGACAATTTCCTCATGCCCAGTTTGTTGGGGTGGCACTTCGTCCATTCTTGGCTTTGAGTCTTCATTCATCTGGAAGGATCACTCTTTCACAGTATTTATGAATGCGAGAAATTAAACAAAAAAAGAATACATGGTCGCACAGAATTTAATATTATTTTTATAGAAATATAATTCGAAAAAACAACAATTCAAATGTTGGCAAAGGACTGGAAAATAACAATTTGGCGCCGTTGGAAAATTTAAACGCTGGCGAGTAAAAAGAGGTCAACCCTCTTTTACAAATTCAATACAATTTGAAATTGCAACCGGTTACTCGTTTACGAGTTGATACACGGCGTCAGGGCTGCGTATTCAGCAGGCCGGCCTAGGCCAGGCCAGGCCAGGCCCACTTTTTGAGGAGGCGGAGCTAGGCCGGCCTAGGCCTATTATCTCGGCCCTAAATTCATACGTATGCTTGGTGAAACGATTCTAGCCGTGGTTGTTAGGGCTGCTTAAACGGCCGGCCCGGGCCGAGATTTTTAAATGGCGGTTAGACCCGGTGACGTCACATTGAAGGCAAAATTACGTTGTTATTGTAAGTCATATGAGCCAGCTCTACGTTGTTAATATCTGCCCGGGTGCAAGTTTTCAAAATGACCGGGCCGGCCCATGTGCAGCCCTGCTGGTTCTTTATATTGCCATGATTGTTTGTGGCCTTATATTCAGATATCCGAGTAAAACGTCGAGTAAATCAGAATCATTGAATTGAGAATTGAAGCCTCTCAATTCAAACTAACGAGGATATTTGTTTTTGAATATATCATGATGATGATCGTTTCCCCAGTCGGTCAAAATGGTGAATTCCAGGATTCAACCTTGCAATATATGCATGCGTTATATGCATCTAATTATTTAACTTCGTAACTTGAATATGTTTTCATATTTGTATCAGGCAGAGAATTTTGAAACCCCAGGGATCTTTTTCCCAATATTAGCGTCCCTTCTGATTTATATAATTAATAACTCGGATATACATTTCGAACTCTAGCTGTTTTCCATCTTTCTCATCGTGACGTCTCCTGTGTTTACAAAGAGGAATGCGTTAGATGAAATAACATAATATTCTAATGAATTCTGATTGAAAACCAACGGGGAGGAAAATATAATGCGAAGGCGGACGAGAAATGAGTAATTAGGTAGAATCATAACGGAAGTTATTGTTTGAAGTTGAAATAAACTTGGTTTTTTTGAATCGAGCCTGATCGCTAGAACAATATAATAAACGAAACCGGGGAAGGGCGTGGGAATAACCAGGAGTGTATAACTCTAATCGGGACGAGCCGGGCCTTGTAAAAAATCGTAGTGGCCGGGTCGAAGAGTTTTGATGAGATCACACAGTTCGGAAACGGGACAATCCCCTGACCCGGCCATGCCGTGCCTCAAAATTTCTTCCCGGTCCGGGCTCGGGTCTTCCGGGAGAGGTCGGCTGGAGTGGGGTTACCCTTTTAAAAACTTCTTGACCCTGGCATATGATGCATTCGCTTCCGTCTCAGTAGTTACCATTTCTTCGTCGACCTGAAAAGATGAATATATGTTCAGAAACATTGACTTCC
>JAQGAV010002419.1:0-15879 GCA_034691345.1 Phasmarhabditis papillosa
GTAACTATCGCCCCCCCCTTATGCGAAATTTCACCCCCCGGAATTATAGAATCGCCCCCCGCAAATTGAGCCCCCCCCCATATCCAAGTATCACCCCCCACTTATCCGAATTATCACGCCCCAATATTTCTGAACTATCACCCCACGGCAGAACCCATATACAATCGGACATCGTTCAAACAACGGCGCCCGCGTCAGATTCGCGGCTTTTTCATGCGATCGCGGTCGATGAAATTGCGCGAATATAAAATTCAAATATTCTCACATTTGCATTGCTTCACATTTTTAATACTCTTTCCGACTAATTTCATATAAATTTAATACTTATTTTTATGTATTTGTTTTATTTATCACATTTAGTTTTTTATTAACTATTTTCAGTAGTTATGGGTATTTCCCCCGCCACGCTATCTGGATGAAAACAGAAAAGTTGGTCCTTTCTGTGATGTCTTCTACTTTGAACACCGATGAAGGTGGGTGGTTAATTGTTTCACAATTTGAGTCATTCGTTTCAGGGACACTCGAAGATGTATGCCTCAAGGAGCTACCGCTTTTCGACAATAGGTTATATAAATTTTTTGTATTTTTAGTAAATAGGAAAATGATGTAAGATAAAACTTTCTGCTTGATTGGTCTTTGTTATTATGGGTTTTAATTTCATTGAGAATTAGAATGAGAGAGAGAGATCTCGCACTCCTTCTCTGGAAGGAGTGCGAGAACGTGTTGTTGTATTGACCGAGTCGCGGAGCAGATTCCTCGGAACGTTGAAACGAGGAACATGCGGTGATTGATTTTCCCCATTTGACCCAGCCATTAAGTAAAGTGAACAAGCAAAAAAATTTATTTATTAAATAAATATTTTATTCTTCTTTCCTGAAATAAAAAAACCATTAGGGTTTTAACGTAGAACAATTCATACCTTCCGTGGATTCCGGTCTACACCTCTAGCTTCTTCCGGACGACGGGGCAGCTTTTGGTTATCTGAAAATATCCTAAGTACCAGGGCATTATAATTATATAAATTTACAAAAAAAACATTCAAAAATAATTAAATAAATATTTCCATAACTGCATGCTGTTGAAAAAAATGTAAATCATTGATTTTCACTGCTTTTGAAGGACTGCGCGCCCAGTCCTTGAAGAGAGTCCTTTAAACAAGTCCGATTGTAGCAGTTGACTTGAGCGGTTATGCAGTGACCCCCCACCTCATGTCAACCCGAAGTTTTCGAATAATATATATTTTTTAATTATTTTACATATTACATTTTTTTATTGCAATATTTTATTTCTGTTATGAATTTGGCTTGGGTACCTATGCTGACAAAGTAAAACTATACCCGCTATAGTGAAACTATAAAAATGGGCGCGATAGCGCCGCTTAGGCACCCAGGCTTAGTATACTATATATATATACCCGTGTTGCTGTTCTATACTCTATGTAGAAAGTACCCCCCACCAGAATTTTCTGTTTAACTATCGCCCCCCTCCAAATGAAAATATCACCCCCCACCATGAATTTGGAGGGGGGGGGGGGGGAGGTAGTATAACAGAAAATTCTGGTGGGGGGTGATACTTAAATTTTCCCCTATTTTGTGATGCCCTCATTTTTACGTGTACCTTTTCTGTTATTTTGTGATTCTGTTAATGTTTTTTATGTTTTAAACAATTTACTTAATACTTTTACTTGTATATGTATATGTATAAACTGTTATAATGCATTTTTGTTGTATTTGCCGCTGGGGTTGGTTGCCTCTGTATTTTTCTCAGTTTATTAAGGGGTTTCCGTTAAGTTTTCGATTTAGAATGCACGGCATTCTCGTAATTGGAGCTCCCGGAGCTGGGAAGTCGACGTTGTGCGCTGGATTGGAAGAAATATTTCAACAAATGCAGCGAGATGTATTGCTGGTGAATTTGGACCCAGCAAATGATTCCGTTGGCTACAATGTTGATGTCGACATCAAGGTATAATCTATAGTTCTATATTGTCTAACAAAGTTGTTGTCTAGGAGTTGATCAGTGTCGACTGCGTAATGTCTAGGCTAGGACTAGGGCCCAATGGTGCACTGAAATATTGTATTGAAACCTTATGTAAAAACCAAGATTGGCTCGTAAACAGATTGCTCGATAGTAAGAAGAAATACGTCATTATTGACTGTCCTGGTCAGCTAGAACTCTATAAAAGTGAAGGAGAGCTGTGGAAGGTACGTCTCCTCTACTTGGAATAGTCATACTTTATGTATTTAGGTTATAAGATCGTTAGAAAAAATTGGAGTTCAAATGTGTGCTTTGCACTTAGCCGATTCGTTGTACTGTTCTGATCCTGCCAAATTTTTATCGGTTGCTATATCAACACTTTGTAAGGCTGGATCATTGATATTTCATTCATGAGCTCATTTCAGCGGTAATGGTAACGATGGAAATGCCACAAATCAACGTTTTGTCGAAGGTCGATTTGTTTGACACGACGTCTAGTTTTGATCTGGATTTTTTCACCCGTCTACCCGATGTATCTAAACTCGTGGAACTGTTAGATGTAAGTATATCTATATATTGTATATCGCTACCTTCTGCTTTCAGAACATTCCTGGTTTGGAAAAATATCATGGTCTTAATGCAGCAATATGTCAGGTACCTCAATATATATGCTACCCCTACCGCTATCTTAAATTTAGGTTATATCCGATTATGATTTGGTGAGTTTCGTTCCTCTAGATGTTCGCAGAAAGGAATGTATGGTTCGTTTAATAGATCTGGTTGATAATGCTAATGGATTTGCCATGTCAGACCAGGGTGATTTACGTGATTTAGTTATGGGCAAATAAATATTATTATGATTTCTATTCATTTTATGGGCAGAGTTATTCAAACTTTTCGTATATGTACATATATTTTATACAATGAATTCCATCACATGTGAACTTTCCTCGGATTCTTTTTTGTCAAATCTCGAAAGGCATGTTGATAATTGAATGCCGTGTATTATTAGTTTACAAAATTTTGCAAAATTCGTTAACTTGAACATTTGATTTGGATTGGTCTATTTTTCTCACTATTGTATTTGCGCAATTATTTATGGATGTTTTGTCAGAATGTCGAGTGGAGCTGCGTTCCCCATGGACTTACTGCACGCCGAAATGGTAAGCTACGTCAAAGAAGCTGCAGGCCGGCGGAACAAGGCTAAGGAAGAATGGAAAGGGGTATTTTATCATATTTTCTGGCTTAGAAACATATTTCTTATAGATTGCTGATACCTGCGTTGAAGCTTCGCAGATTGAAAAATACAACAGTCTCATCTCACAAGCCTTTTGTTATGTGAGTTGGTTCCGGAGGAAGCGTATTTTAATTCCTTCTTTTTCAGTCGAATGCAGAGACACAACTGGAATCCATTGGTTTCCGAGTCGGTTTTGTGTTGGCAGAAAGGTTATCGAAGGAAATTTCTCGATTAAATACAGAGCTAGAAGTACGTCGTTGATTAGTTGATTAATATTTCAAATGGTTTTTTAGGTTGTCAAGTTCATTTGCAAAGATTTTTGGTCTACAGTTTTTGGAAAACAAGTGGATAACCTTCGCACGAATCATCAGGTTTGTATTTCCATCGGCGCCGTCACTGTTCTGGCAAGCTCGAATACGAGGTCTCATTGAACTAAATAATGTTCGGTAATCAAGCGTAAATGGTCTAAAAGGTGTTTATTTGCTAGTTTATTTTTGCTATATTTTTTGTAGTTATCGACATGATTTGTGTTTGATAGGAAGTATGTTATGTGCATGTATGAAAAATGTAGTCCGACTGATTGTGGTCACCCCCAATTTAGTTCAATGTCTAGCCAATACATATAATGGTGATGTTAAATTAGTAAGCATTTCTTTTTAGGGTGTCTATGTCGTGCAGGATAACAAATTCTCTACACTGGCTTCGTTTGCTGAAGGACCGCAGTTCGTTACTGAATCGGCAATGTTCCTCTGTTTTCCAAGTGGACTCATTCGTGGTGCTCTTTCTAATTTAAATATTAATGCTATTGTTACCCCCACTGTCGAGTCTTTACCGTCTGTGAAATTCCATATTCACATTCAACAAGCGCAGCAGGCGCCAACCAAAACTGCCACCTAATCTGTGTAATATTTTTTTCGGGTTTCTGTGATATTGTGCATAAAATAATAAATATTTGAATTATTATTTTAGCCTTATGAATTTCCTATGCTACATATATGTTTTGGGATACTGACCTGTAAGAGTGGGTGAACGGTGCCAGCCCTAAATCTACGCTTGGGAAAATATTCCGATGTTTTGGACCCCCTTGAAAACTTGGATTCTAATTTTTAGCTTGTAATCTTTCAATTGAACTGAAGGAGGAGGGTAGCTTCTGTTCATAAATCTATCTGCGTCATATCTTTTCTAACACGCGCTTTTCATATCTGCGTGTAATTTGTCAAGCTTACTTAGTGTGCGACCCCATTTGGGAATTTATGTATTTCATAAAAGAATAAGCGACAAGTCTTAAAATAGCGATAGAGTAATGTCAAGACTTGACATTATAGCGAATGAAATTATTTAAGGAAATTTGGTAATCGGCTGGAGGTATCGGTTGGGCCAAGAATCGTTCGTAACCACTGCATACTGATAATATTTACGATATAATGTCGTTGTTGTTTGGTGATGCAGCGATCACCAACTAGATTGGTACTTACACAATATCTGGATGATAGCAGCCGAACTACCGGAAGTTCGGATCCGAAAACCATCCAATTACCGATATGGGTTACTCAGGAGCTTATTTACCACCAGCTCAGTTCTAAATCTACGGAGTTTACTTCCTTCTTCTCTGGTTGTTAATCCTCTGGAAGAATTTTGTTTACTTCGGAGCATTTTTGAAGTGTATATGAGTGCATTAGCTTTACGAGAGACAAATATGTTTTGAGAAAAGTTAGTAATAGGTATACCTCATATGAAGTGCAACTCAGTCATAAGCAACAATCATTTCCTGGTATTCAATCAAATTGTTCCGGTTGGACTTGTTTTTTAAAAATAAGAACGGGT
Organism: Phasmarhabditis papillosa; assembly: GCA_034691345.1. NCBI lineage: Eukaryota > Metazoa > Nematoda > Chromadorea > Rhabditida > Rhabditidae > Pellioditis > Pellioditis papillosa. Next base: position 5,036 of record JAQGAV010002419.1, read on the forward strand.
GAATGTCGGCTGGGCTGGAATCAATTTTGAATAGGAACGAACTTTTCAAGCTTATTGTGTAGATGAGAGATTACGAGTTGTAAACTACGAAAAGGAATTTGTTTGCAAAACAATTCGGAAAGCGTTGTTGCGTTTCAATTTCATATGAGGTGCTCACTCTCGGTGGATATTTTAGTCACAAATTGTTTTTTTTTTTGAATTCTACAAATTTTATTTCCCCATTTGATTCCCTTTTCTTTCGTTTCCTACTCTATTTTTTCTTTACACAAAACTCTTCATTGGTTCCTCAAATCTATCTGATAAAGTGTGAAAATTGCTGCATCGCAGAGTCTTTGAGGCGTTGAAATGGGATGGTTTATTGGGATTTCTGTTGCTCATTAGGTGCGGGCAGCTGACCAACCGACGAAGATACTTATTGGTGAGAGGGAACGTGGCAGTAATAACTTTAATATAGTTGGTACTTGCTGCATTGTAGGAGTATGTTTACATTTGAATTCAATGATGATCCCAGAATCAGAATCGGAGATCATTCTCTAAGCTTCCAAACAGGTTTGCACCAGATGGGTGGATATAACGCGTTCTCGGTGGATTAAAATCGTATGGGTCCTGAGAGATTCGGGTTTAGAGTAGATTTGGTGTTTTGGGTGCACCTTTTTGAAAATACCCGAGTATGTTCAAACTAGTATTAGCCGGGAAGTGCCAAAATTAAAATACTTGAGTTCCGGTAACCCGCGTGCCTCGGTTCAAGCTTTGACAAATACTTCTTGGCGAAGTATACTGGAAATTTCACCCGTAATCAATAGTTTTCTCGATTACCATTCGCGATTAGCTTCGATAACTCGGTTCGTATTGAAGTTATTAAAAAAGAGTCTTCTGCATTCAATTCAGCATCACATTTTGATCTAATAATGATTTTCAATGATAAAGATAAGTCTAAGTTTTCTTGTTTTTCCCCTAAAAATTCGGCAAAATCGCGCAGTTCGGTAACGTGGTTGTCCCGTTTTCGGTTGTAACTTTGTCCATCCATATAGTTACAGTCTAAAGTACTCATCCCCTTATCCACTCCCATCTGACATATTTGTTTCCCTTCCATCCTATGACTCTTTTTGCTACCGCGCTCCTGTCTTACTCATCTGTAATAAATCCTATAACATCGCTGTCTGTTTTTAAACACCGCGCCCTACAGCCATTGGAGTTTGATTCGTTTTTTCTGCAGCTGACAGCTGACTTCATAAAATAAGAAACAACCCCGTCATAATCGGAGAATTACAAAGATTTGTCCTTCTTTGCTGAAAGATTTGTTTATTTTAAATATATACTTTGCACTTTGAGAGTCCTTCCTGGAACTACGAAAGTTCGAAATTGGTTTTTGGTAGTTTTGAATCGGGAAATTAGCTACAGTACAATACAGGGTTGTATATATGAAGGTTAGAAAGGAGCCGTCTCTGCTTAGATGTTTCCGGAATGAATGGCCTAAGCCTCGCATCGAAGACGTCTACTCTTATTTGTGGTACGACTGATACAGGAAAATAAACAAATAAACACACATTGCGTAGCCAGTTGAGGTATATTTAAAATGAACGTACAGATGCGATAATATAGAATCTATAGTATAGAGTGAATATTTCTACAATAAACTAATGCAGGAAAATTATATTTCGGTCTGATTTGGGCCTGATGACAAAAGATCAGCAGCAGCAGGGTACACATGGTAGAATCCTGAGAACACTTTCGTTTCTAATCAGTAATTTTGATACAAGATTTAATTTGTTATACCTTTGAGATATTTAAATAACACATGTGTCTTTTAAGATTAGAATAAAACAACAAAATACAAATATAATACCAAAACCACCATTTTTGGGAGTTTGAAAATTCGTGGGGACTTCTGATCCATCCATACATTCTGTTTGCACTATTTCTGCACTTTGGGTTCTCTTTCTATTCAGTGAATGAGATAGTTGTATTGTGATTCTTTCATAGATCTGAGATAGTTAGGTCTAGGACTCTGCAGTTCTAACCTATCAAAGATGTTCAATAATAAATTGTTGTAGTTTCTACAACAGATAAACGTATCTGAATATGGGTCCTGCCTGTGAGAGCCCTTCTTTCCGTCCTTCATACCGAGAATTTCTCGGATTGGAGGGAGCCAGGGCGCACATTTTTTGAATCGGCCAGGACCAGGCGGACCCTTTCCCACCTCTCGCTAAGTGAGTGAAAAAATGTATCAATAGTCTAATATAGTCTATCTCAAGACATAGGTTTCCAGCGATCGCGAGCGGGGCGCTGTGTTATAAAAAATGAATGTACTTTTGGAAAAAAAAACACCACTGCGACCGAGTTTACATTTATTTTTTATAACACTGCGCTCCGCTCGTGCTACCGCGCTGGAAACCTAGGTCTTGAGATAGTCAAGTATATATATCATTGTGAAGTTCGGTGGAAGTAGTGTTAGGCAAGGCTGGCAAAATTGGTGCCCTACCCGGGCCGACCATTTAATTCTCATCCCTGTGTAGCGGATACTTTGAAACTATAACTCCAGCCTTCCCTCCCGGATACCAACCTCTGAGTTTCTTTCTTATCCGCTTATCATCATGGATAAAACAACAGCTGACCTCCTTGAGGTGGTGGCTCATTTAGGGGCGTGGCTTCCGTTGAGCTTTTGGGTCAGGAGCAACACCAAGAAATTGGACTCAAAACTAACAAAGACATTTAATTTTACTTTTTAGAGTCGTAGTTAAACGTCAAGTAATTATTGATTATTTTTAACAATCTCTGATCGAAACTACGTCGTCTAGACCTAAGGGCGAAACGTTGTATATTCTCAAAATGTATAACTCCACTAATTTACAATTCATTTTTTACTTTGTAATAAAATATTATTTAACTTTGTATTTATATTAATTACATTGATTCCTTCTAAGATTAGTGAAAACTGAAAAGGTGCGGTCCCGACCCGGGCGGCCTTAAAAACTTTTATACTAGTTCTTCGAAAACGCTATAATTTCTCACCCTTTTTTCATCTCCTATTGAGTTTTCCCTGTATCGTAAAGTTATTGGATTTAAGCATTTCTTATATCCGTTGTACCCACTGTTTAGAAAATTTATGTTTTGAACACTTCTTTTGCTTTTATGACATTTGTTGAAAAATAAATTTTTCTGGAATAGTGTTCGGTAGTTAGTTACTCATGAAAATAAGTATGGAAACCTTCAAAAAACATCAATTAAGCATTAAAAAGCCAATTTACATGCCAATAGAAAAATTGCAAAAAAAAATTCCATAGTGGGATTCGAACCTTCATCAGTAGCTTCCTAGATGGAACTGTTCGCACTACACTACGGCGTATATGCTTTTTTATTGCAATCAACTGGTAGTGGATTCGAAAGTAAAATTTACCAAATTTTAAAGTGCCGCTGCGCGAAAACGGGAAGTCCTCAGCAGAAATTGAAAACGGCAATACATATCCTTTTTGACCTTCTTTCGACCTATGTTAGTCGTTTTTCGAAAAGCCACCTTGAGTTGAGAACATTCCCTAGTTAGGGAAAGTTGTTCTTTTCGTCAGGGCTTGGAAAAAGCCGGCCCGTTTCTCAAATTTTCGGCCCCGGCCAGGCCGGGCCGGCCGGTCAAATTCCCAGCCCGGCTTTTCGTCACCTTCTACGTTAAGTTCCACATAGAAAACTCGAGTTTCTTTTTTTACTTCGACAAAAATACATTCTAGAGGTTGGAATTTAAACTCGGACATAGCGCAGGAGCTCGGACCTCGGACCGACATAACGAGCTTCTCGAGTTCAATTCAGCCTTGGTTGATAACTAATGTGAAAGAGTCTGATTGATTCAGGTTTTTGCTTTAGTCCATAACAAAAAAAGACTGCAGTGCGCGGTGTTGCGTAAGGTTTCAAAAATCGCTCGTTCTGTGGCGGAAAAGCATTATATGATTCCATGCGCATTTATTTGTTTGTTGTCAGAAAAATACTATTGTAATAGTTATATTTTGTATCATGTCCAGAAAAAGACAAATACGCAATTGCGGAAGACTACGTATACCATCGCGCCCAGAGGTCTTTTGTTTGTTATAGACTATACAACTTAGCGCCATTATTGGAGACATGTGCCAAACAATCAAGTGGATTCTGGCCAGACCTCATCCCAACATTTATAAAAAGACAGAATCGACCGGAGCCTGGCCGGAAATTTCGCAATCTTCCTGGTTCTCACCCAACTTCTAAAATTCTCAGCATTTAAATTTGCTTTGTCCCGTTGCCTTAGGGCGCGGCGAGCCGTGCTCTATAACAAGGCTATTTTTGAAACCTCTTGGATTGCCCGTCCACCCGTGTGAAATGTCCAAGTTCAGCAATTGTTCTTCTCTCCGTGGCTTTTGTTTTTTATATTTCATATAGATAATTACACTAGCAACTTTAGGTAAACGAATTTTTTCTAAAGAGTTTTTAAACAAAGTTGTAAATGAAAATGCTTACACTGAGATAATAAAATAGAATATTTAGAATCAAATCTATTTATTTATTTGCGAACGATATCAATATGTGAGATAATTTTTCTTGGCATTGTTACCATTGATTTGTATTGATAGTCGGATTCAAAACGAATAATGGAGTGTAGAAAAGTATTTTTTATTTGCTACACTCCATTATTCGTCTTGAATTCGACCATAGTAACTTTGTTGATCCAGTTTTGACCTCATTGTTCCACTAGATCATCTTTCTATCGTCTTCTTGAATCAAAATCAAATAGAACTTCAAAACTTATTATCATTCATTTTTTAAACTTAAGAATACAAAAAGTATAAAGTTTCAGTTTTTAGTCACTAGCGAACTCTTTTTCTTATTCAATTAATTAGTGGCTGAGCAGGGCAGCGGAGGAGCTAAATCCGGATCTAAAAGAAGATTGCGGAGTTTATGTACTCCAATGTAGGTAGACAAGGATCCGGTGGCCCTTGCTCAGAGTTTCGTTATGTTTACCTGCCTACTTACAATTAGTACAATTGGACAGCTCGGCCCGATAAAAACTAACCAAGCTTGGACTTTGAGCTTAAAGGGATATAGGGAGAGTATTTCGAACTTAATCTCAGATTGTTGAGAATTTTTATCTGATTTCTGATGAAAAGTTGATTTAAAACAAAACTTTGTTGCTACAAAATGTTACACTTTTAACCAAATTTGCTATAAAAAATTCTTTTCTCTGAACTACAGTATATTGGCTAAATAGGTCTCCCTCTGTCCCTTTGAGTAACCGCAACCCCAAAAGCCAGTTTAGGCCCTAAAGGCAGGATTTGATTAAAAGGGGCCCAAACATTGAACTCTACTATCTTGGGTTACGATAGAAAAGTATATCTATACTTTCTTAACTGCTACAGTTTGAACTTCTATAAAGTTTGTAATTTAAAGACTTTTCAACTTTTAACAACAACTCTTCTAACGTATGCACTTATTTCTATGGTCAGCGCCGCAGTAATAATAGAAACCGCACCTGCAATCAAACTGCACGCGCGTACTTGCAAAGTACAACCTTGAACGGAAAGTAGCGGCAAGATGCTGGCGCGGTGCTCGCAAAAGGGGCTCAGACGAGCGTTGAATTGTTTACACTCCATCATTACTCTTGGCGCTGACTATAGCTGACTTTTTTCGTTTGGTTACTTGCAACGCTGTATCCCAGGCTCAGTAACTCGTTCACTCCATACAACCACAAAAGTCGATTTCCATTTCAAAAACAAGATTTGGTAGTTGATCCTTTGGTTGTCGGAGCTTCCGTTGTTATTTTTATCCTTCTCCAGTTAACACTTCGGTCTCGAGAATGTCAGAAATTTAAACATGTGTTGGTTTTTATTTACATCTGCAAATCTCTCAAAACCACCCGATATTTCTACTTTCGCACATTTTTATTACTGTTTTAGTTATTTTGCACATTCGTCTGGGGGGATGCAAATTTCATCTAAGGAGCAGAAATCTTATTCTTTATATTAGAAAGAAAGGAGTTTAGTAACTATTAAGGATTTTTATTCATCCGAGCACTTCAAACTCCGAAAATCGGAGCACAGCCAGAACGGGCCGACCCGCAGTTTTACTGATCCTTTTACTTGTACACAATTAATGGAATTCTTCGATCAACCTTATGACAATTTGCAAACACCGTAGCGGCCCAGCCCGTTGTCCGTTTCAGCCTAAATGAGAACACCAGATAACAGACCACTCTCTTATTTGAGTCAGGATCCGCAAAAAGGAACCCGGCTCAACCCTTTGCGGAGTCTTATTTGAGTTATACATAACCCTAGAGTAAGCTTTATAGATAATCGAAACTCAGAAGTTGCTTATATCTCGTTAAGAAATATTATATCTAAGAACAACTTAAGAAATATCTCATAAATCATAAATCCGCCATTATTTACTTTATAAGAATAATTTGGTCAAAGCTCTCAGAATATTTTCCAACGTTAATTTCCGGCACATTTATCTACTCAATCATCTATTTTTTTCATCTTCGCTTAGCGTTCTGCCAGTTTTCTCAGAAATTATTCTGAACAACCTTTTTTAGGTATTCCTGCGGGGCAAAGGCAGTTTTCAAAAGAATTTTTAATTTTCTTTAAAACACAAAAACTCTGATTGTTTTGTTAACAAAGACTAATTAGATATTTCAATAACAATGTTGGGAGGTCTGCACTTTCTAGACTAACAATATGCGCCCGAATAGAGGAAATTTCACAGACCGGCCGAGCCGGGCCGGGGCTGACTTTTTTGGGAAATCGGCTCGGAACCAAAAATTTGAGAAACGGGCCGGCCCGGTCGCCTTTTCCCAGCCCTGTCGGAATTGAGCTATATGTATCGTAGGATTAGCTCGGCTACGGGGAATTGGGGTCTGTGGTCGGGATTTTGAGAATATAAGTCTGGTAGATCAACAAAAGGATCAACAGTACGTAAGTTGTGCTTAGATTTAAGCTTTTTCAGTAGCGTTGCGGTAAAAATTGAAGTTTTGGATCTCTAAAAAATTTTAGTTAATATATATATAGTCAGCGCCAAGAGTAATGACGGAGTGTAAAGAATTCAACGCTCGTCTGAGCCCCTTTTGCGAGCATTGCGCCAGCATCTGGCGGCTACTCTCCGTTCAATATTGTACTTTGCAGCTTGCAAACTGCCTGCAGGTGCGGTGTTAAAAATCCTAAAATACAAGTGACACTCCATTATTACTCTTGGCGCATACTATATATCTACTATTAAAAATAATCACATAACATAAAGATACAAACTTTTTCTTTCGAAATGTTTAAAAAACTAGCAAGCTTGAATTGGACGTCAGCGTCGCCTTCAAAAACAGCCTTGTGAGCAACATGTTTTTTTGCAAAGAATCCATAATTTATACTTTTGTTTATTTAAGTATTCAAAGAACAAAAATACATAAAATAAAGTAAACATAGATTAACTTTTGCTAATTTCTGATCATTATCTCATTTTCATTCAATTTAGCTCCGCAACAATGCTAAATTAGCTAAATCCCCTTTTACTCCAAAAGGAGCAAAGTTCTTATAGCAAAAAAGCTTAATTGGAGCTAAAAGTAGAAAAAACGAGAGAAATTACAAGTAGACTTTATTGTCGGCGGACAAACGGCCTCAATCAGACCTCTCACGGAAGGCCCATGCCAGGAGGGAGGGGCTTTCGGGCCGGTCCGACGAAAACATTTCAAAGTCCGGCCGGTCCGGCGGGACTAAAATTCGAGAATTTGTCATTCCAATATAATACAAAAGACCCGGCCCGAGCCGGCCCGATGAGAGGTATGGCCTCAATGACTTCCGTATGAATTCCTACGGTCGTGCAATTTAAAGATCTAAGTGCTCAATTTAAAACGCGCAAAATAGTTATATTTACTAATATTTAGTAACTGCTTTAGAAAAAATAAGTTAGATGTGGTGTTATACATTACATTATTGACTAGTCCGCGTTTTCGCGCCCCATTGCTCGGCCGCGCTCCAATAAACTTGCCGTTCGTACCGTATACCATTGCATAAGACTTGGCCGCCGACTATAACAACGAGAGTTTTCTACTTGTAAATAAAAAACAAGATTATTATCGTTTATGTTTTTTCGGATTGAGAAACGGTTTCGTTACCTATTTTATCTGAGCAAAGACGGCTCCTTTCTAACATTCAGTCTTCGGGTGCACGAAACATGGGATAAATAAGCTGCTAGTTTCCAAGCTTCTGCAGCTACGGGGAGTCGAACCCACATCATCAGATCCTCACATCAGTCATGGGGCAAAGGCGCCAAATTAACGGTTTTCCGTTGTTATTGTAAATTAGGAGTCATCTTGTTTATTTGCACGTATCTTTCTGGCGGAATAAATGGATAAATTAAGAAACAAGAAGATGGTCCATTTGAACCAATCTCTTCTTTCTAAAACAAATCATGGCTGTAACAAAGTGTTCGTGGAGATTTGAGGTTATACGGATATCTTCATAAGCTTAGTAGTCCACGTATATGTACCTACTCCTGTTATAAGCTATTAACTCATAGTTGAATCCAAAAGATCTTTGAAAAACGAAAATATACCAGAAACTCCTTTAAAATACGAAAGAGACACTGCCAAATTGCTTTTGAACTCAACTATTCACCTGGAAACTAAGAAGATTATTGTTGTCTCTACCTCAGATGAAACTTTGTTTCCTCTTTCTTAACATGCTTTCTAAACAAAATAGATGTCTGATTCTAGTACTAAACTTCTTTTTTACTCTTTGCTTTCTAAATGTTCATTGCTTTTTTTATGTTGTGTTTCTAACAAAAACGAGGCGATTCTCTGATTGCCAAAGATTTATGGCCAATCTTTCACAAACTGCCTCGCTGTAACAAATTCCTCGTATCTTGGAATTTTCAGCTTTTGGATACAGCTGACCTAAATTCGAGAGTAGGAATTAGGGCACGCCGCGTCCTGAGACAACTGGACCAACGCTGGGAAAAGACCGGCCCGACCCGGCCCAGGCTTGGCCCATCCCTAGTGTATTTCAGACTTTTTGGCAGATATTTTCAGAAAAGTTAGTTTGTTTTCAGTATTATTTTTCGGCGTAAACAATAAAGAGTGAAATAATCTTTACCTATTTATTTTTATGAATACTATTATCAAAATATTAACATAAATCAGTCGATTTTTTTCATGAAAATTGTCCCTGCGGGATTTTTTTTCGTATTTGAGAAACGGGCCGGCCCGGGCAGGCTTATCAAATTCCCAGCCCTGGGCAACTGGACAGAGCAAATCCAAATAGTGAAATCTTGCGGCTCAATTCTTGGATTAGTACCCCAAGGAATTTATATTTATTTATACATCTTTGGAAAGGCCATAGCTCAATCTGTGCGACTGAGAAAAACGAACTTTAAGTTTAAAAAGAGAACACAGTCCTTTAATCGCACTTTCTCTGTTGGCGAGTCGAACCGGGCCCGGTTTTGGGCCCAAATTTTAGAAAAAATCCTATATCGGCCCGTCCCGCCCCGCCCCAATCACGCCTGAAACAAACTACTCTCAGTGTCCAAATTCAAAGTGGTTTGGCTTTTTTCGTTTTAAATCGTTTATTAAAGAGCAACCAGCCCGCCGAAGCAATAAATTCAACGCCGGCGACGAAATTAATTTTTGATCCGCAAATTTCGGCGCGCTTAAGTACTGGAGAGGTCTGCTTTTATGAGTTGTATTTTGATGTTCGTAAAGTGAGATCATTGTATAGTCAGCGGACGTATCGCCTGCAGCTATAGGTCTAATAAATTATAATTAGAGCACAGATTTGCTACAATTGCTATAATAACCTCTAATCAATTTGCAGTTCGTACAGTAACCCCTTGCAAGTGATTAGTCCGCCGACTATAGTATGAAAGGACATAGGCATACTTGCAGGTTGGGCATTTAAAGGGCCAGTCCGTGCCGAAACTTTTTGATCCGGCCTACCTCTACTCACCAATACATAGTAGGGTTGTTTATAGTTTGTTCATAAATTCTTATATTTTCTTATTTTAATCTTTAACTTATTATAAGTTTGCTATAGACTTCAGCTTGAATACCAGTAGCTTGAGAATTCATTTCAATAATCTGTAAATATTGAAGACCGTTTCCCACTATTAGAATTTGTTTTTCTGAATCTATACTATTACAATAATAGTAGATTTCTTCGGCGCACGGTTTCGGCCATTCATTCCGGAATCTTCTGACCAGAGTCGACTCTATCTAACATTCTCTCTTCGGGGCACTACACATGGAATAGAAGGCATCCCCCAAAAGAATTTCTCCTTCAAAACTATTATGGGACGAATTTTATAGTCTCATTCAAGAGTAATAGTGGAGTGTTACTTGCGTATTCCTGGGTAATTTTGCGCATATTTTCGTTTTTCGAAAACTTTCAGAGCCATTTTCAACGAGATTCTTTTGTAACACACTCCATTGTAACTCTTGAATAGGACCATAGTCGGATTCAAAAGTAATACGGCCGTGTTAATGAGCAGGAGTATTGCAATATTTTGTCTGACAATGAGTAAGGCAGTTCGAAAGCAAGTTTGCAATCTGCTGATATCGCGCGCGTAAAATGCCGGCAGGCGCAGTGTTAAAAATGACGAAATAGGCAGCATACACGGCGGTATTACTTTTGAATCTGACTATACTTGTGCAACATTTACTAAATTTAAATCGTAGTTTCCCTCCCTTCTGTCTATTATTTATCCTTATTCTTCTGGATTCTCCATTTTGGCAGATATTTTCAGAAAAGTTAGTTTTCAGTATTATTTTTCGGTGTAAACAATAAAGAGTGAAATAATCTTTACCTATTTATTTTTATGAATACTATTATCAAAATATTAACATAAATCAG
>JAQGAV010002420.1:0-15867 GCA_034691345.1 Phasmarhabditis papillosa
TTATAAATGGAAAGAGCGGGTCTTGTTTACTATTAAATAATAAAAAAAGTACTAAATAGTCAAATTTTTGTATGCGTAATCCTAGTTTGAAATATCTATGTTTGACCTCCGACAGAGGACGCTAACGGTAGAATTTCTAAGCTGGCTACTTTCAACAGTTGCGTTGACTACCTGGGCCTCCCTATATATATATTCGATCTTCATATTTAAACTCAGAATTCATAGCTCTATCGACTTAAGCATTATAAGTGACAAGAAATTTTTGAGTGTAGTGTGCCTTTAAAGGGGTATAGCAACTAGCTTAATATTAACTAACAATCATAATAAATATTATTTTGTCTCATAACTTTCTTTTAAAAGATAGACAAACCTTGAGACTATTCATATCCACCAGTACTTCATCATAGAAAGAATGAATATCATTGAATAGCAATGATACTACCAGAGTCGATGTAAATAGAGCTACCACAGACGTAACAGTCGTTGCTAGAACCAAACTGTGAACTGAGAATCCCATCTCGAGTAGAACTAACAATTTAGAGAAAATATTTCTTTTATACCGACTACTCTATTACAATACGTTTCACTAAGATACACTTAATTGCCCTTTCTCTAGCAATTTGTTAATAAAAACTCAACTATACACTAGAACCGACCGCTTTCCCGTTCCCATACTACTTCTTTGTTACTATTTATTCAATATAAGAACCTAAACATATTTTAGTTTTCTTATTGTTAGTTTACTAATGGGTTCCACTTACAAAGAGGTAGGGTAGTTAATAATTCAATGAAGTAAACAAAATCTCAGCAGAGGAAGACAACACACGTGGTTTGTGGCGGTTGTAGCAATGAAATAACCGAGAAATGTGTGAGTGAGGTTAGTACATACGTAGAATAAGACGTAATGAAACTGTCGTTAAGGGAAAATGTATCCTCGCATTTGGCAACTTATGGCACAGTGATCATTTTAAATGCGACCGTTGCAAGGTAACATAAATATCAGAATCAAGTAACACGGCTATTAAGGTAGTGTTAAAAGAATTTGTCACCCACAACACTAATCGAATTGTGTGTAGAGACTGTCATATAATTTCTGTTACACCATCATGTTTTGGTAAGAACTAATGGAACAAGAATACTCTATTGAAGTTGTTACTTAGGTTGCGATAGCGTACTCTTCGAGGCATTTATATTGGCTGAAGGAAAGAAATGGCACAACGAGTGCTTTAAATGCGCACAATGCAAGTGCAGTATACCAAGTAAGCAAAAAAGAGCAAACAAAAAAAATATTTACATTCCAAGTCATCAAAATAGTCTCACAACTTAATATTTAGACGGAAAATATGTAACAATAAATGGAAAGAACTATGATGAAGACTGCGGCAGAAAAATTCAACTAGCAAAACAACTATAAAACTATAACAAGTAACTACAATAAATTATCATTCTTTAATGCCTCTCGATTGTTCGAATTTCTTCAATTCTGCTTCAACCAAATCGTCGGACTCATCCTTCACCTCAATTACTTCTTTGACCTAATAAAGACCTATTAAACATTTCAGAATTTGCATTCAAACCTCTGGAACATAAAACTGCAGCATGTTCTGTATTCCGGCCTTTAAAGTCACTGATGAGCTGGGACATCCGGTGCAGGATCCCTTAAAAGAAGTAGAGAACAAAACAAAATGTGACTACCCTTACCCTAAGCTTTAATTTCACGACTCCATCTTCAAAACCATAGTATGTTATGTCTCCACCATCTTCCTGCACCATAGGACGCACTCGAGAATCCAGAAGTTCCTTTATCATTGCAACAGTGTCATCGTCATCATCCAGTATAGCTAAAAAATCCATTGTCTGGGATTGAAGAAAACAAAAACCTGTGTCCTCGTATAGCGGTGCAACTCCTTCTTTCATTACGGGATTGCCACTTTCCAAATAGTTGGCAATGGTTGAAAATATATCGGCACGCATAGTTGCCCATTCGGTATCTTCATCCTTCTTTGTGATGGTGATAAAATCTTCACCAAAGAAAACTGACCGCACACCATCCACGCGGAAAAGTTGCCTGAAAATAGCATCAATAATTAAAAAGATCATCATGAGACTTACAATGCTAATGGACTATCCTTTGCAGAAGCCACAGTGGTAAAATCATAAGTTCTCGGTTCCGAGAGAATCGACTGACCAGGCAAAAATTTCAACGAAAGAGGGTTGGGAGTGTCTTGCACTTGAATATACAAGTTGCGCACTGGAAAATCAGCAGTTAAAAACTATATTGTTTTTCCGCATAAAATAGTTACATTTCCATTACAAAGCAGCTTAAAGACGGAAACCAAAGAGCGGCAAATTGTTTTTCATCATTTTCTTAAAAACGACCCCAAGCCTAGGATAGCTTTCGATGAAAAAAAAAGCTACGGCCATTCATAGTTGAAACTTCTTTCGTGATCACTTTGAAAATTTTTTTTTCTAATATACGACCCCTTTGGATAAGAAATGTTGGCCGTAGGCAAAACACAACACTCACAGGAGCCTTTACGGGGCCAACTTCACACGAGAATAAATTACCTCTTCCCAAAAGAGAAGAACATCGAGGCCATTGTATGAGATGGGCTAATCGGTTAGAAAACATCCTATAACCGAATGAATGTCTGGGGCTACGCGCGGCCATTTTAAATAGCGGAAAAACTAACCAGAATATCAGATACAAACGTAACAGCGCAAGATTTATTACGTATAAATAAATTTCCAAACTCAATTTTACTTGAGAATATAGAAACGTTCCACAAAATATAATAAAACATAAAAACGGGCGATAAGGAGCAGGGAGCACAACCCACCCACAACGGAGAAAGAAAGCTCCATAATTTTAGGTGAGAACCGGTAAGGCGGACAAGACAGATATATGGATACAAATTATTAGCGCGAAAATGCACCGATATACCAAAATACGAACCGAGATTGCTTTGAAGAATACTAAGATAAGCAATGTTAAGAAAATAAACAATAAATGAGCTAATCACAACAATTCAAGAACTTATAAAAAACTAATGTTAAAATGCTAAGGCAGCATCACAGAAATAGAGGAACCGAGGATCGTTCACAGGAAATCTTAAATATCATCAGACTGAAAGATCAACGATAATAATACACCCGGAAAAACTATATTGCTACATTCTACAATCAAAAATTATGTGTTGATAATTGGAGTATGCAATTAGTTCCATCCACCATTCCAATTTGGTGGCAAAGTTCCATTAGCCTTTGCAGTGTTGTTCCAAGACACCCCACTCTTCATATTCATACTAAATTAGAGGTACATGGCATCAATCTTAAACTTAATATTACTAACCTATTGAAGGGTGCAAACCCAGTGTTGGGATGTGGAGGAGGAAAAGGCATATGATTATAGACTCCGGGAGGCGGGGGTGGTCCCATTGGAGGTGGCATAGCTGCCATGTTGTTCATAGGAGGTGGCACGTTTCCAAATCCTGGCGGAGGGGCATAACCAGCTGGTAGCCGAGAATGGCTCATAGCCCTTGCAACTGATGGTGAGGAAGAGAAACCAGTAGGCTAAACAAATATAGTTATTTCTGAGAATAGCAGATTAAATACCTGGTTAGGAAAATCATTAGAAAGCTGATGGTTACTCTGATACGAAGTCAGCAAGTTGTTCAAGCTCTCGTACTCTTGCGAGGCACTCTTAAAGTGAAAGATTTTATGAATATACTCTTCCAATAATATTACCTGATAGGTAGCGGCGTAACTTTTATGAACATTTCCAGATGAATGATTGACGAATCCGGAATTGGGATCTCCGTGAGAGGTAGGCTGATAGTAAGAAGACCCATTAGTGGTAGGAACATTGGAAGATCCTTGATGGGTCAGAAGTTGAGCGGCCAACTGACATTAAAGATGTAGGATTAAAAAAAGACTGACAAACCTGATTAAAAAGCTGATTGTTCTCCGTAGTTTGTCCCATAGAACCAAAGGAAGACGCAGGACGGGGAGCAGCGGAACTCAACGAAGACTTAAATTGAGAAGGCTGAGATGCTACGGACCGGTAATTCTAAGAAACAGGATACGTTTTCAATGCTCAAATAAATCTTACAGTGGCACTGCTTGAAGGTCTGGAGCCAGAAATCGTAGATGTCGAGTTCTTTGCCATCGGTAACCAGTCTGATGAACTATGCAGTGACTGAGCTACTGTGGTAACATTAGGCGCCACTTTCAAAGCAGCTTCGTTGGGCAATCCAAATAAATCGACACCAGGCGAAGCCCAATCAGGTTGCTAAATTATTAGTATTGTCACAAAAAAGTGAAAGCAACATACTGGCTTGGAGATATTCATTGAGCTGAAGTTATTGAGCAATAACTGACTTCCCCATGCAGATTCCTTATTCTGCTGTGAATCGGCAGATGTCCCCCATATCTAGAGAAGAATTGTGTTATATTTTTAGCTTGGAAAGTGATGTACCTGGGCTAACTTTTCATCCAAAATAGATGTAATATTGGAATCGCTAACGATGGGAGTGGCAATTGCTGGTTCAACTCTTTCGACTGGTCGCGATGGACGCGTGACAACACCTGAAATAAATGCCGATTAACCCCAAAAAGAAAATGTGTTTACTCTTGAATTCACCCGAGACTGATGCTACAGGTGTGCTGCTATCGCCATCACCATTCAGCGGCATCCATTGCACAGAGGTAGTATTCATCGAAGGCTTCATTGTATTGGCTAATCCTAAAAGCTCGAAAGTACCAAATATTTTGTCTAGCGACACCTTGAATTTGTAACTGAGGACGATAGCCAGGAGCTTTCATGAGTTCTTCCTCGGATGGATTCATAGCAGTCGGAGGAGGTGTGGCTGTCTTTTGCGTTGAAGCTGGAGAGGCAGCGCTTGAAGCATCGCAAGAGGAAACAACAACACACTTCGGCGATGGTGTCAGTGGTGGTTGAGGAATCTGCTCTTTATCCGCGAGTGGCTTTGGTGATTCTGGTTTCACAGAACTTCCGTGAGGAGCCTTGCTCTGTTGAACGTTTTTAGGCTCTGCAAAAATAATAATAACACAAGAATTTCAATATCAATTACCAGTATGAGTATGCTGCTGTCTTGCAGCCATGCGCTGCTGCCACACATTAGTAGTAGTAGCTAGGCCAGGGACAGATTTGGCGGGGCCAGATGAATGCACAGGAGTGCTTATTGATGCCGTTGTCTTTGCTTCGCTAACCGAGCAAACCCGGCTACTCTCAGATGAAGATGATGCAACGGACGAATTACCACGCAAAACCTAAAAATATAAGAATTATATTCAATATTACCAAAAAGGAAGTGATTAGTTTGAATATGATACAATGGTCAAAAAACGAACCTGCCAAATTATTTCACTAACAGCTGTCTCACTATCAATGATTAAGCCATTGATCATTTGGGTTGCATTTCTAAAAAAAATATCATAAAGTGGGAGAACATCATCAGCTGAGAAACGAAATAAATAAAACACTAGCCGGTCGATGCACAAGAGGCAAAAGCCAGCAAAGTCTTACGAGAGAACACAGAGTGTGAGCGTGAGGCTAAATCGATCACACACTCACACATCTGCATGGCCCGTATTTTTCACCAACCTCACGGTTTCAACAGTTCCTCTGATAGATATTTGGCGTTCAAGCTGATCCCGGCGAGCAGTTTGCTTTTCAACTTCAATTGAAGCACCGGTAGCTTCTCGAATAGCGTTGATATTCTGACCTAAGAAAAAAAAAAGGTCACATAATAATGACATTTATATCGCACCTCCTCTGCCGATAACTCGTGCAATGGCACTGCTACAAACAACTAGGGTGTTTGTTTTCCGACGGGACTAAAGAAGAAAATAAACGAATCACATAATCTTTTTATATATTACCAGCTCAACATCTTTCCACCCTCCGAAAGGACCATTATCGTCTGCGTAGAAATCCTTTGCAGCTCCAGCGGTAGTCGCTCTCACTTTCGTAGCCTAAAATTCATGAAATTGGAAACTTTCATCGTGCCTGGTCCCACCTGCTTCTTTTTACTAGCCTTCACCCACTCATCATTTTGAGGCAAGCTTTTGGGTAAACTTGGCGGGATAACTGCTTTGGGCAAGCTGACTGGAGGCAGAACATCATCATTTACAAGTGAAGATGCCGCAACAGCTAAAAAAGCAGTATATTGATAAAGAAAAAAAATGTAAAGAAAACCTTTCCCAGAATCATTCCTGGACCTTCGAGTGTTCTGGCGCTTCTGTCTCGAACTAATGGGCGGTGTTGATTTTTCTTCCTTTTCAATCACTTTGGGAACGGAATCCTCGGATATCACACAAGGAACACGATCTTCCTGTAACATTTTATTACAATTGTAAGGGGGAAAAACCACGTTCACAAGCGGTTCACAATGGCATGAAAAACCAGAACAGTAAAACGAGCAATGAAAATATATTTTATGAGGATAGAATAAAACATACCAATATTTGAGGTTTGGGTTCTTCCTTCGAGACAATCACAGAAGGAGCAACTTCCGCTACTACAGGTACAACTTCTTTGGGCACCACAGGTTCGGTTGTCGATTCAACAATATCCTTGGTCGAAGGAAACTCTGACTCGGTCTTCTTCTTTTTTGCCTTCTTCTCTTCCTTTTTCTTCTGATTCTTTTCACGCTTAATGAGTTTTTCGGCCTTCTGAATAAACGGAAAATCAAAATTGAAATAGAGAAAATAAAAACCTCGCTTTCTAATTCCTGCAAAAGCTCTTGTGCAATACGATCAGCCTGCTGTTGTTTCGCAGCTTTCTCTGAGACAATTAAACCCATACAATCTTTACAGTTCTTAATAGTCTCATCCACCTCATTGGCTGATGCCTAGGTGAAAAATATATATTTGGTATGTTGAAAAACCAACAGTCTCGGCAGCCGAAGAAATATTACTGATGTATCGTCGCATTTCGTCGTCATTGGGATACTGATCGACACGTGTGACAATGTAAGTAACTACCTGAAACAGCAAATGAGTTTTTTTGCATACCCCCCATTTCGGACAGGTAAACGATAGCAACGGTTAATTTTAGGCTTAAGAGTTAATTGGCTTATCAGTCATCAGTGGTACTCTTCAGGGTAGACTTTTCGCTGATCAATGAAAACTCATTGAAAAATGCTTTATTTTATCTGCGTGCCCCGACTATAACCTCGGGCGCCTTAGGGAAGGGTAGGGAGTTCCCCAAATAGTTCGCGGATAAGGCCCCAAGTTTAACTAACCTTTACATGCCCTTTCCGGAAGGCAACCATCATCGGAGAGACTTTTCTATTGTCTAGAGCATTGGGATCTGCCCCGTAATCCATTAGGACTTTCACAGTATCCAAATGTCCACCATGACAAGCTAACCACAAGGCTGTGCAACCCTTCAAAATATACCTCACACTAAAACTTCACATCACTAATACCTTTTTATTTTTTGCGTCGATTGCCGCTCCTTTTTGAAGAAGCATTTCAACAAACTTGTCGTGACCCTTGTCTGCCGCAATGGTTAGAGCAGTGTCTCTACTGGATGGTACGGGTGATGTATTTGGATCAGCAGAACAGTTGAGCAGCAACTCGCCAACTTCGACGTATCCACCATTAGCGGCCTCCATAAGAGGAGTGAGACCCGTCTGATTAAGAAGTTATACCATGAACTATAGTTTATAAAATTACCTTTGCACGATGCTCTACGTTAGCATGGTGATGAAGGAGCAGGCGAACAACGTCTGTTCGTCCTTGAAAGCATGCCAAGGTTAGGGCTGTGTTGCGATTAGTCTCAATCTGAGCATTGATATCAGAGCCTTTTTCCAACAGTAAACGAGTTGCTTCTTTATGTCCATTCATAGCGGCAAGCATTAAAGGTGATATTCCAAGCTAAAGTAAGGAAAACTGTAGAAATTAAATGAGAGCTTTTACCTTGCTGCCAGTTCTGGAATTTATTTCGGCGCCAGCCATGATTAGCATGCTTACGATATCAACATAGCCACCAGAAGCTGCTAGAGAAAGGGGAGTGTAATCGCTAACATTGCGATGTTCCTAAAAACAATATTAGATACATTCATATCTTACAAGCAAACCTTATTGGCTCCTCGACTTAAAAGAAGTTCTACAACCTCTTTGCGTCCTCCAGAGCATGCTAACGATAGTGCTGTGTCTTTTGTTCTCTCAGACTGTGCTTCAATGTTAGCACCTTCACTAAGTAAGGCTTCCACAACTCCAACGTGACCTCCAGTTGCCGCCAGAATCAATGAAGTAAACCCCTGAATATCAAAGAATAAGGTAAAAACAGTCATGTTAGCATACCTTTTTGTCTCTATGTTCAATATTGGCACCACGAGCCACTAAAACAGAAACCATATCCTTATGTCCGTTCGAGCAAGCTAGAGTAAGAGGAGTATCGTTATTGGATTCAGTTGCTTTATCCACACTGAAACCCGTTTTAGGGCTATTGACAGTTCTATAAAAAAAGAATTACTAAAGATAAAAAAATGAATAGATAGATACCTAGGTGGATCAATGTCATCACCCTCGCTGTGAGTCCGTCGATGACTGCAGGTAGAAGAAACAGAGCTGTTAGAAGCGCTGCATGTAGTAGCAGGAAAAGGAGGGTGGGGAGAAAACGACGTAGAACTCATCATTCCAGGATGGGGAACAGATGCAACCATTCCACCGGGAAGTGATGTAACAGTTGGCCTCAAAACTTTTAGCGTCTCATTAAGAGATGCCGTCTGCTGCTCCAAAACAGCCTAAAGAAAACAGTGATCAACCAAAAAATTAAAATTCTCATACGTCATTCGAATTTCTAATACCAGTCCATTCCGTAAGCAATTCAAAGAAACTCTTCAAAGAATCCAAATCCATCTTTGCTAAAACAATAAACTTTACATATATTAGATTTGAAAATCTTACGTTCAGTTATCATTTCCTGCAACTTCTTGCGTGTCATTTTTCTTTGGTCAGGAGACATTGTGGACGTAATCTGGTTTACAATGAAATCACCTAAAAGTTCTTAAAATTGAAATATAGCTAACTACTCCAAACCATTTTCCTTCATCAATTTTGCAACAGTACTTTTAATGGCCTGTAGAGAATCATTGACGGGAATGTTAGAGTCCGGCGGTCCTTTAAAAGTATCACCATGAGCACAACATTCTCCAGTGTCTTTAGAGGAAGGTGGTACAGTAGATGGCTGATCTCCATTAAGGGCTTCTACAGCCTTATCCGTTGGTGCCATTTCGTCAGATGTAGAGAGCTTTGCCTATAAAGAAGCACAACTATCCTATTAAACATAAATATTAAAATATCAAGATTAACTGAACGAAATTACTTACTTTAGTGGACGACACAGGAGGGGAAGGCAAAGGTATGCCCACAAAATTCTTTTTAACAGCTTCATAGGTTTTTGATAAAAAGTTTCCACTTGTTGTTGGAACAGGGGTAGTAATGGAAGGCTTTGTGTTCACCTTCACAGCGTCTGAAACAAAATTAACCAATGGTGAATAGAAACAGCAGTGATTACCCTTAGAAGGTAACTGGTTCTGAGCGCCATTTTGGGTCCTTTTCGCCTTGACTTCCAGAGGAGATGGTAGGTTGTCGCCATTCCATTTCTCTTGCCATGTTTTCTGCAATTTGGAAAAATGGTTACTTTGTTGAGCTAGCTCACCGTGCTGACGGCAGAAGGCTGCAACGCCATGATCAACTTTTGTAGCTCATCAGATCGCCCCGCAATTTGAGAGGCATCGAGATCTGATGGAAGTTCTGTCAGAACATGCTGGAAATTATAAATTCAGACAATAGCAGCAGATATAAACCAACATTTTCCGTATTTGAAAGTCCAATATGCATGTTATAGAGATGGGCAAGCCAAGTATAGTAAGATCTGGCAAGTTCATTACTTTGCTGACATCCTTTGTTGGCATCCGACTAAGTAATAACATAATTTTTAAAAAAGCATTTACAACTTGTACCTTATGTTTGCAATTCTGTGCGCAGGAAGAACTCTCGTTGAAAGCAGGTTGTTTTGAAATCACAGTTGAGTTAGTCTTCTTGCGACGCGAAGCCACCGCCTAAATGCAACCGTCGATTTAGCATTGAAGGATCGCTGTTACCTTGCTCACTGGCTGACCGGTTTTAGTCGGGGCATTGGCTTTCGTTTGGGCTCTTGGATATATGCCATTGTGATCAAGCATTAATTCAACAATTTCCACGAAGCCATGCTTAGCAGCTTCGAGCACGCAAGTTACACCATCCTTGATAATAACTGATTTAAGAGAACGCAGACTATGAACAAACCCTGAGTTCCACATTAGGATCAGCGCCAAAACGTAGAAGTAGCTTTACGATTTCTTTGTGACCAGACTGACAGGCTAACGAAAGGGCAGTGGCATCTAGAGAAGTAGCCCGGAAGTTTACCTGCAATAATATATATGCATACTCAAAATTCACCAAATAAAGTACATTTGCTTTGTTGTTTAAGAAGAACAGCACGATATCGGTGTAACCATTCTTGGCAGATTTCATCAGCGGAGTGCGTGTATCACTTTCCAAATTCTACAAATAACAGTTAGCTATTACATTAGCATATTAACTACAATATCGGCACCCCAGGTGAATAGCACCTGGACAACATCCAGGTGTCCATTTTCAGCGGCTAGTGCTAGCGCAGTGTCGGCGTGCGACTTGATATTCGGACAACTGCCATCCTGAAACACCATTATTTTGAGACTATAAAGTAAAGCAATATTCACCTTTGACGCTCCCAGTATATAAACTACTGTCCCAACATGTCCTTCTTGAGCAGCTTCCATTAAGGGAGTGTTTGCGCCCAATTCAAGGTCTCCTCCATTACTTACTAGCATTTCCAAAACTTCGCTGAAACAACTTTAAACTAAAAATGAATAAAAGAATCATACGTATAGCCGCCACAAGCTGCTACAGTCAAAGCAGTCTCTCCGGTCTCTTCAGTCTGTGCATTCACATCTGCACCACTTTCGAGTAAAACACTCACCACTGGCTAAAGCAGAAAAAAACTTATAAAACATTTAAGGTATATTTACAAGATGTCCTTCACGAGCAGCTTCCATTAGAGGAGTGTAACTCTCATCATTAGGCTCCTCTATGCATGCACCAGCTTCGATCAACATTCTTGCCTAAATTTACGTTTTCATACTATGAATAGATAGAGCACCCAACCAAAGCATCGTGTCCTCCGCAGCATGCCAGGGTCAATGGACTTTCGTAAGACTCGTTATTGGATAAATTAACTGGAGCGCCAGCATTCAACAATAGTTGAGCAACCTAATATTTAAATAGCTACAATTTTTTTTTCGACCATACCTCGACATGCCCATCCATACTTGTTTCCATCAATGCAGTATGCAACTCCTCTTCGGAGCATTTGCTTTCCAAATTCAGCAAATATTCTACCACTTCCAAATGTCCTTTGTAAGCAGCTAAAGTTAGAGCAGACTCCTAGACAATTTAAAGATTTCAGTAACCTAATCAACTGGACTACCTTGAACTCTGCATTCATATTGAGGAATATGGGTTGAGCTCCATGCTCAATCAAACATTTGACAATATTCAATTTACCTAAATGAAATATTACTTGAGAGATAAATATTCCATTACCTGCACTCGAAGCTTCCATCAAGGCACAATGACCGTTTTCGCTACGGAAATTTACATCACACTTCTCTGTTTTGATGAGAGCTTCCACCACCTAACATAAAGCTAATTATATTATCGCCACTCAACTAACCTTCTCATGACCTGCAGCAGCAGCATACATCAGAGGAGTGTAGTTTGCCGTTGATAAAGCATTTACATCAGCGTTCATATCAATCAGCAATTGTACGATATCAAGACGCCCTGCAGCACAAGCCTCAATCAACGGAGTCGTGTCAAACTCGGACACAAAGTCGGTGCTATCACGAGCTGTGAACAACAGCTTTGCAAGGTTGAAAAACTAAAATAGCTTCAGTAATTTTTACATAAAAAGTGAATAGCGTACCCCCGCGGAGCAAACAAGTAGTACCAGGCCATCTTCACATGGAGTGTATTCATCGGAATGAGCTGAATCGAACTCTTGCCGGTCAATATCGGATTGAGCGGCAGCAGATTCTTGAGCAGCAGCCATTTCGCATTCTACGATACGCGACGGAGGCCGACTAAAAAATGATCTTAATGCCTACATACAAACTATGAATATTACCGTAAAGCAGCGCACGCGAACAACCCTAATGTATTGGAAGCAATCTGTGGTGTTGCTTCGGGGGATACCACGTTGGCACAAGGTCTCACATTGCCTGATTTGGTAAGGGATTCATATGCTTGATCTATTCTCTCCATCATTGTCAGGCTTTCAAGCTAAACAAAATTTGCAATGAGGCAAACCAAAGACAAGAACCTCAGCTTCCAAATTCGCAAGACGAGCTACGGCATATGCCGGTAGGGATGTTGGAGGAGAGCACTCCGGCGGGGTAGACGTTGAGGAATCAACCGAGGACTCGGAACCATAAACAACTACGTGGTTCAAGAGGTGATGGTAGGCCTGAACACAAAAATTAACTAATCAGAAAAGAACAATTTCACCTTGATTCCGGCAGCTAGGATTTCATGATATAATTCCTGTTGAGCACTTAGGGGAAATCGTATGACACCGGGAGGTATCATATGAAAGAAAGGTGCCAGATCAAAAAAGGCGGGACCCGGTACAGGGGAAGACCCAGATGCCACATAGACATAGGAATCGATCTCATTGGGCTTACCACGGGCAGACTAAATTTTTTTTTTTAGAATAAATAACACTTTACGGCATACCGAAGGCGAAGCAGATTTCGATCGTCGTTGATTGAACGAAGGACCCATCTTGCACTTGGGAACCTCGGGGACATTAATGCCTAGCCTTTCAGCAAGCTGAACAATAATAATATTAACAAGCACCCAATACGAAACAAATTACCTCGTTATCAATAGGAAGAGAATTTACGTTCTCGTCTTCGGCCATTGAAACAGGCTGTAAGAAAAATGGTAATTATGTTAAAAGGATTGAAAGTAGTCGAACTGTGTGAAAAACAGGAATTCTTCAGCACAGATAATATAATAAATAAGCTATGTTTAACAATGAGTTCGAAAATTAAGGATGAAAAAAAATCTAGAGCAAGATCGGTTTGCGAAAGAGTAATGTGTCAGCACTCCAAAAGCGCTAGACTGGTGTGCTTGCTTATTTGGTGTGCTATTCAAGCGGGACAAATTTGAAATTTCATCCGATATTTTGAACTCCTTCAAAATCTCGAACCTCAAATATATTTTAGAGTGCATTTATATGCCTAATTTGTTGTCGTTTAGCTATTTTCTAAGTAGAAATTCCATTTTGAACGGTAAAATTATACAATTTTATTCTATGTCTTCCCGCTCGTGGTAAAACTTTCTGCTTTCGATGCATTGCAATGCAATACTCGCATCAATGTTGAAAAGTACTATTGCTTTATCGCTCTTATATGAAACTTAGTTCTTTGTTCTAGAACCAGTCAGTCAACCAGCTGCCTACGGCGACTCTGTCGTGCATCGTCGTGCAACATATCGTGCGAAAACTACGCTAGGTAGTGCGTAGCTGATGTAAGAAATGGTTAAAAGTTCTATTTGTAATCTTCTTAGTTCATCTTGTTAATTGACTTTAGAATAAAAAAAGAGGGCCAGCCCACGCTCAATTTTTATTTCAGACGGTGTTTAGGTAAATATAAAATTGCAGAATTATAGCAAAAACAAACAGAGCTAAACATTTTGAATACCGTGCCTGCCCATTTCCAACTATGGCTGATAGAAACTTAAGCCTCAATTAGAATACAGTTTAAACAAATAAAAATGTTATTTATTGTAATAAAATCAACAATACCAACAATAACAAGGTGTATACATTAGATAAACCGTAAAAAAGCCCGTTTCGAAGATAACATATTTGGATTTCGTATCTGACTATATTCAATGGAAACATAGAAAAATAGAATATTATAGGGATAATGTGAATGATGCTAGAGTATATGGGTCCTGCAGAGAATTCTTAAACTCCTGTAGATCAACAAGTTCACCAGCTACAGTACCCGTCAGACTGGAGAGATGCAACGAGCGTTGAGAGAGAAAATCGAATAATGGTACCTTAAATAATATTTGTTTTTAAAAGGTTTGACGCTAGTTTGTTGCAAAAGAGACTTCCAACACCGTAGCATGCCAATTAAAGAAGAGTTAGTGGATTGGTAACATATTGCAGAGCTGCGCATTTGAAAGGTCTTGCCGGGGGCAGATTTTGAAGGGGCGGAGGCAGGCCGGGCCGGCCCGATCCGATTGGACTCGATGACGTCACTTTTGGAGGCAATTTAAACAAAAGAATTTATGAGCAAGCTCCACATATTTTGTTAATATCTGTCCGGGCCGGACCAAAGTTTTCAAAAAGACCGGGCCTTTAGCTCCAAAGTAGGTTGAGATTTATTTTATAAAATAGCGTTGCTCGGAAACATACCCGTTGTAAAATACTGTATATCTATTAAAGGAATACATATGCTGTATAATTAGTATTGTTTCATATTTATAGTTTATTTGTAAAATATGAGCCTTGCCTGGGTTACAATGAATGAACTTACTAAATCCTTTGAACATCCCTCGGCCGGCAGTGATTGGTCGAATGGTATTCGTCTCAGAACCAATAGAGCTGTTTTCTCATTTAAAGGTCTAAAAGACACTAATTGAATGGAACAGGGCCATTTCCATGCTAGACAATCGCCATTCTCCACTGAAAATAGTCCTTTACCATCGGCAAGGAAGTGGCAACTTACCGGCATTTTCAGTGTACAGACCAATTGGTGGATACAGTAACCCGTCTAGTTCATTTGAGACCTTTAAAGAGAGTGCTGGACTGGGTAAATCCTCCTTAACATTTGTTCTTGTCTCAAACATTAGACTGTGCTTCACTCGCGACATTCTGTTCTGTAATATTGAGGGTTACTGTAGTTTTCGTGGCGAGGCCAATGCTAGAATTCCTCAACCCATCCTAACATTCTAGGAGTATGTTTGGGTACCCCGTTCAAAATGTACTGTTCGGTTTTCATTTCCCGATACCAGATTGAGTTCAGATTCAGATCTGCGGTATATCGTCGGTTCCAAAACTGTTTATGACGTAACCAATAAGGGTTATATTCTGTTTTTTTACCTAGGTTCCATAGCGCCGGCCTTATTCGATGCATGCGCGGTGTTGCAGAATGTTGCATTTAAAAAGGTGCGGAACTGTATATGGTTTCACAAACACAAGTCTTCCACTGTATCTTACGACCATCGGCGGGGCGGCCGGGCCCGCTATGAGTCTGTTCCATAATTCTCGCCCTCTCCTACTAACATCGTATCCATCCTCATTACCAAGTCCTTTTCCATCATCTGCAGGCACTCTTCTGTCAATAATAACACTAACTTCACCTTCTTTATCACTTGTAGCACCAGTTGGCTGACCTTAATTATATTATATTATTAATTACCATTTTAGTTACTTTGGTCTACCTGTTTCTGAAATAATCTCAACTTACAATTCGCAAATGTTTTAGACTACGATAAGCGGTCAATCTATAATACGCAACCAAGAATGACACAATATTAGTCATTTAATACACGGTGAATACTGAGTTCGGTGGACCTGCCGCTACGCGACACGCAACGCGTGTGAGTGAAGCACGTTTGCGCGCAAAAGTTTGCTTCAATTAATCCATTTTTTGACATTATTTCAACAAAACATATTTTTTTGGAAGAAAAAATGTGCTAATTTTGTTGAGAATATTAGTTTATGAGCTATCA
>JAQGAV010002421.1:0-15864 GCA_034691345.1 Phasmarhabditis papillosa
ATATTTTCAGAAAGTTTCAGCCAATCTGAGCTCTGTAAGAACAGTTATCCACTAAAGCTCGAAAAAAAGCTCGTTTTTTGAAAACGAGCCCAAACGCCCAACTCTAATAAGTTGGTATATACCATTATTATATTTTACCTTTTTCAGTTCGGTCGATCCCAGATTTGGCATTGGAATTTCTAAACCAACAGTTTGATTTTCTAGAGCAAGCTGAAATAGATAGAATACAATGAACGTGTTTATTAATTGTGATTTCTTAAATACAAATTTAACTTAATATTTCATTGATGACGAAAGTTTAACAATTGAATATTTCATATTTGTTATAATACTTTGCAATACAAAGGCAATTTATAATTAGTTAAATATTTTAATAAAACTCACAGTTTCAATAAGTTTAGCAATGACATTAGCCTTCTTGGCTGCTTCTATTTCAATAGAGAGAGCCTGACCATCGTTTGAAATAAGCTTCATTGTCTTTTTCTCGGTAGAAGAAAACATTTTGAACTGAAAATAATAATTATAAATATGAACAGAATAACAAGAAACGAGCGAAAAAAACTGCTGCCTTAGAAAACCATACAATGACTCTGAATAGTTTCTCAAAATGAATTATGAATATTGTTATTGAAACTGAACGCCAATTGAATAAATTCAAAGAACGCGTTATGTTTTGTAAATGTAGGGTAGTATTTAATGGAGGACTGTTAGCAAATATCCAAAATTATGGAAACTAGTGGCTAAAACTTTAGTAACTCATGTTTTCAAACAAATTCACTTTTTAATACTGTAGAATTAGAAGAATACTTTTGTAGAAACTTTTTTGAGAATTTACAGTATTTGGGGTGTTAATACTGAAATATAGCTTAACAATTCCATTCTACAAAATCAGTTTGTTATATGAAAGTAGTTAATGTTACTAAAATACGTGGTTTTCGACCCTTTATTGACAATTCTGATCGATACAACTGAAGAGCAGTAAAAATATCACAAACACCTTTGAGAAACTCCATTTCTTACAATTGTATTATTCTTTAAGTCTCAAAATAATGTAGACATTAGTTTAAGAACCTATATAATTATCTCATGAGGAGACGAATATCTGTATTGTATTTATTGTTGAGAAAAGCGGTATTCTTGTCTAATCTTCAACATTCCTGCTACTACAACGAGCTACCGGGCCAATTCCGAAACCGATATAATACTAGAAACCAATTGTTTTAGAAGAAAGTAGAGATCATTTGTCGGAAATTCTGATATCGTTTTCTGGTTCTGATAGTGACTTCAATAACACTCTGTTTAACACGATTCCAATTGCTTTGTTCACAGGGTAGATGTTCAATAAGAAGACTCTTCTCGGTTAAGGCCACCTTTGAGACATCTACATTCTTATCTAAATAACTAATTATAAAACCATAAAGTCAACCTTGGCTTTTATCAACAATGTTAATACCTTAATGATCAGTTGTGTTCACTTATGTATGTTTTATTAGATTCATCTAGAGAATATACTTTTTCAGATGAAACTTGAAACGTAAATAAATGTTCATTGTCTTAAATTTTATTCTTCTGATCAAACTGACTGGTTTCGGTTTCTTTGACGCTGCAACAGTTGGAGCAGGGAGCACATAGATAAGACATATCTAAACAGATGTAATATAACTAGAAGTAGCTTGTTGTTAGAGAAATTATATCATATAATTTATATGAACAATAGAGATAGGAACTATTGTAGTTAAATATAATGTTTTACAATATTCTTGTTCAAAGTTTGCAAATTTCTAAAAGGAAAATCAAAAACACTGCTGGAAATGAAAAGCGACCATATATAACACATTGCCAATTTTTAGTAAGTAAAGTTAATAATAATCTAGTAACAATGTTTAACAATAATAAAATGTTTCTGATTATTTTTTTGTTTTCCAAAGTCATCAATGTTAACGGTCTACTTGTTTCAATTATAATATATTTCTAATTAATTACGTAAACAATTACTAATGAAATGTAATACAGTTATTATTTACAGATTTACAGCAATCAGTTACCAGAACTATATATTTTAATGAATAACCCCTTAGATATTGGAAATATGAACAAGCACGAACTATCGTCTAGTGTTTCAAACCCGAGAGTATCTTAGGCTATGGGTTTGATAACAAACTTTGATTCCCTTTATATGCAGAAAGACCGGAATCCAAAGAAAACTATCCATTGTTTGTTAAGTTTTTCTTATTGTGAAACTAAATGTTAAAAAAGTTTGTAAGATTACTGTCGCTATTCAAAAACCTTAACAAAACTCATATAACAAACTGTCTAATAAAACCTTTTGCAAGTTGTGCTCTTGAATATCATTGACCAGGATATCGTTGGCTGCCAATAGTTAGCCTGTAGCGTTAGTTAGGTTAGGGTTATACATAGAATGCGTCTATTATCATTTCTATGATAAATTCATTTGTATTTTGTAAATAAGTTCTGAGAATTGCATCACTTTGCATTTTTAGTACAGGCTATATGTGCATGAATTTGACAATGAATACCCTTTGTTTTGATGAATACTTATTGTTTTCATACTACTTATAGTTAGAAGATTACCATGGCTCCTGCGCAAGGAAGGCACACAAATTCGCGAAGAGTTCCAAATTTGTTTCCGGGTGGTTTAGCCTAGTGGTTAGAGCATCGGTCTCTGTGACATTGAAACGCCCAGGTGAATGCCCAGTAAAACGGTATACCAGTAAACCGGCAATAAAAATTTACCGGTAATCTGGATTTGAAAATTTACCGCTAAAACGGTAAACTAGTATTAAATTTTTTCGGTAAAACGGTAACAAGTATACGTAGAAACAATATCCGTACCGTTTGTCCACAATAAATCCGCCACTTTTGGAGAAGCTAAAAACTGCCCGGGCTCCCATCCGCGCGTTTCTATGATACGGCCGCTGAACCTGTGAGGATCCGAGGCTGTGGGTTCGACTCCCCGTAGCTGTAGAGGGCCTGGGAAACTGGCAGCTTATTCATGCCATGTTTCGTGCCACCGAATATGTTAGAAAGGAGCCATATCTCCAGTTATTGTGTGATATGTGCGATTACAGGAAATAAATTACTTTGCTTAATTATTCTTACTTACTTTGTTTGTAAGACTTTATTACCATTTATTGCATTTATTGCCAATATAATGCTTTCAATAAAAGTAAATAACGCTCCAATATATACAAATAGAAGTAGAAACAGTATCTTTCTTCCTCAAAGTGAAGTTCTGGCCATTTTGGCCTCAGCCACTCCGTGGTTGGAAGAATTGCGACTTAGCACAGACACTTTGTGCATCTTAAATATAAAGTTTAAAGAATAATATCTGGGTGTTTCTAAACCTGTTATTAACGTTTACAGGCAAAATGACAAATAATCTTGTTTGTTTAATTCCAATCGTCAATTTCTTTAGATTTCTTTCGTGTTTTCGACATTGTAAAAAATATTAGAACTCTATTCCGTTTACTAAAAATAATAGAAATGCTAATATATTTTAATTATATATAAAGTACTTGTAGTTAGATACCTCTTCTCTGGTAGTAGTAGTCATTGTAGATACACGTCTTCTTCTTTTAACCGACCTGGGCAGAATTACATTTCTAAGGGACTTATCGGTGATCTAGGATTAGACATTTACAAAACATTTACGGAATTTTGATTTTCTTTTGATTTTGAGAACATCAGCTATAGTCTATAACAAACATAAGACCGCAGAGCGCGGTGGTATATGTAGGATTCCGCAGTTGCGTATTTCTCTTTTTCTGAATATGACAAAATAAAACTAACAATACTATTTTTCGGACAACAAACAAAAAATTGCGCAGCGAACCATATAGTGGTTTTCCAATTTTGAACAGAACCACGATTTTCCGAACATTGCACAACACCGCGCAATGCAGTTTTCTCTTTGTTACGGACTATACTAGCATTCTTATTTGATTAAACTACTTAGAGTGTTGAGAAGTTGGTTCTAGAGAATCTAAGAGAACATCCGGAACAAATGTTTTAATCATTAGCCTTGTCATTACGTCAAATGTTCCTTTGTTTTACTCTTTAATATGAAACTATTTAATGTTAATTAAATGACTTTTTTTGCAAACTAACCAGATCAATAATTGGATCGGCAATCATTCTAGCAAACCAAGCAATAGAGGTTATTACATTAAGGGTAACATACGAACCAATAGGAGTTATGTCACACAGAGTGTTCTAAAATATCGTATTAAGATTGTTGTTTAATTAACTTTTGAATACTTATAGATAAATGATACTTTTTGTATTTATTCCAAACTAGCAATATGTTGTGACAAAATTTTTGAGTCTTTGATTGCTTATTAAAAAATATGAATTAAGTTTTGTTACATTTTTTGATTAGAGCCTCAAGGTAAAGTCAGAAACCGAACAGTTAAACAGCAATTTAAGCAGATCTATAAATTCCTGCCAATACTGCAATAGTTTTGACAATATGGTCATCACAAAAGATCGTGAACTAACAACATCTTGCTTGCAGAAGTCCAGTACAGGTACTGTATTGAAATATGCCATTGCCATCATGACTACTGTCATTCCAAATATAAAAACATGCATTCCAAGTCGAATAACAGCCCATCTATGGTGACGGAAAGAAGGATTCTGATGACTGTGACACAATGTTATGGCCACCTAAAACAAAGATGTATTTTAATGTGCAGCCTAAAGCCATTTCCTAAATGATGAATGATGTTTAGAATATGCATATATACAAATAAAATTTGACTTATTAATAACGTTAAATTTTCTCGCAGGTGGTCCATAAATGTAGCTTACCCATCCATAACTGAACATTGCCATAACTAACATCACAATAGGAATTGCCAGTGACAGAACTGCCATTAGAATTGCGTCGAGCTGTATTGTATTGGCGCAGAGGTCGGCAACCCAGTAGGACACCTAAAGTAAAACAAATGATTTCATAACAATATTCATATAATGTATATGCGTCAATACAATATTTGGCCACGTCACTAAACTTATAATATACGTTAGAAGTGTGATTGTTTGTTTAAAAATATGCAATAATATATTTGCTATATAATAGCCTATATTCTTATTAGAGCTTAACATTATAATCCAACCTCATGGGCATAATATCCATGTAACATTAGGTATATCATACCATTTGTATCGAATGAAACAGTAAGCTCACTGTTACCATGACCCATCCAACCCTTTCTATAATTCATTTAATAAAAAATACATTTGTAATGATTGAGCAAGCCAAATATCAATTATCTACAGTTAAGAAAATCTTTTTTTGTTAGATATCAACATTTGGTTACTCAAACTAGGTTTATGTTTTATTTCTATTATGAAACTAAACTTACGAATGAAAAGCGTAAATAACACCAATAAGAGTAAACTGTAGTAGGTAAGAAACAATTATACAAACAAGAACATCGCGCATTTGAAGAGACGTCTAAACAAAATCTGTTATTTTACAAACAAATTATCATTGGTTTTGCCCTTTTTTGTATATTCTATTTGAATATCCAGATTTCTCTCGGCAGCTATGTTATATTACAACTTCATCAAGAGTTTATACTAAAAAACTGTTTTTTATAGTCTACTAACGAATCTCATGTAAGCACAGGTTGCGAATATTGCGCCCCAGTAATAATCATCAAAATTCAAAAGTATTGCAATATCTTTAAACGCATTTTTCCAACCATAAGGGTATTTCAGGAAAAAAATTATATTGTTTGGTTCAAAATATCTGAAAGGTATGATCAACATTATAATTTTCAAGAAATCAGCTTGAAAAATCAAAAACGAAGGAAAAAATCCAAGTTCCTTTTTTCGAATGTACGCAATTCAGCGTTATTTTTGGTCCACATAGGGGTGTACCGTTTCCAATAACATCAGATTTTGCCGCGGACTATAGTAGCAACTTATCCGGTGTAAAATATTCAATTTAAAGAATATATTGTTTCTTTGTAAGATTGCATATAGTGAACGGACTAATTGCTGGCAGGTAAAGGACTGTGATTGTTGAGATGGAGGGCTAATCCGTTTAGGTTTTTTGTCTGTTACCCCTTAGTATCTGCGCTCCTCTGCAAAACTGACCGTATATCCCTGCAAGCAACCAATTCCTCGACTATATTTCTGCAATTGTTTTTACGAACCTTGTATCTGAAGGGTTCTCTAACGGCATATACAGTTAACATAGCAACACCGGTATAACTAAGAGCTACTGTCCAGTAGTCGAGGGTTACCATTACCTTAATATAAACTAAACATCCTACATTAAAGACGCTTCATTCAAGTTTTAATTTGGTTTTTTTAAAAGAAATAGTGCGTTTCTAAAAACAACTGTAAACCAAAACTGGGAAGTTGACGGGGCCGACTTTTTAGGAAATCGGCCCGGGCCGGGGGCCGAAAATTGAGAAACGGGCCGGCCCGGGCCGGCCCGGCCGGACTTTTCCCAGCCCTGCTGCAAACGTTTGCCAACTTGTGATAATTGTTTTCAACAAACCTGTAGAGGGAATGGATGTAGTTGGGATTCCTTGGGGGTGCAACCTAGTATATCATTAGGGTTACAATCTCTCTTAGAAAGATACAAATAATAGAGTACCACTAAGGATGTCAGACCGTCAACAGCAGCACGGTTTGCTACCAACAGAAAACGCTAAAACTAACAAATAGTGCTCTTTATCTATAAAACAATGCAAGAATTGTTATCTCAATCGTTTTGTTAGTAAAGTTTGTTAGAAATCTTTTATTGTTCTAACCTTTTTATTTAGGTCCCAAACTCCGCGAAGCTAAAAGTGTTAAGATACAGCTTTACATGTGGATGGAAAATTATTCTACTATCAATTTTAATCTAAGTAGCTCTACTCACTTGAAAAATGGATTTTACTTGGATTGACAATTATTTATAAAATGTTTTTTTCTAAGATCTCGCCCGGTCGGACTGTAGTTTCAAATTCATTCCCAATATGTTTTCAGCGCAGAAACTGCTATTTGCAACCAATATGAGGTACTACATATACTCCAAGATTGTGTTTTGATTTGTTGAGAGGATATTCAGTTTATAATATAGGTTTAACTTATCCTATGAGTCTTACCTTCATAGGCAACTCCTCGCACCAACCTCCGCGAATAATTAATACAATGAAGAGAAAGTTCACTGAAAATATATTATTCCGATCCGATGGTATCATAGCACTACATCATTAAACCCTTCCGATACTTATTCTATGTTAAAATAATTCCGCTCCTGAACCTCAAAACGTGTCTAGTTTTAGTATGAATCAAATTCTCAATAAACCATCCTTCGTACTTTGCAAATTATAATTTTAATCATTTGAAAACTCAAAAATCTAAAGTTATACTAGAAGGAGGACGCAATTTGAGACCTCTGTCTTTAGAATGAGAATAATTAGACCTAGTGAGCTTTAGACAAGGAACTACTATAGTTCTTTAAGAATGAATATGACACTTTAGCAATAATTGGCTTAAAGATTGACCAAAATGTGTTCATCTAGCTAATGTATTTATTTATCTAACAATAGGTGTCTAACAATAGTGAAAAGATATATCCAGATTATATTAACTACAGTTAATATAATGTACTTCATACTACCATATTGGAATCAAAAGTTTTTATTGAATATATGACCACTTGTATACTATTCTTTCACTATATGAGTTAAGTAGTCAACGTACCTAAACACGCAGCTACAGCACTGTACTGAATCAGATAAGTCTGGGCATTGAGAACAAAATCTACTCTATGGTAAATCTCGCGAGATGTATTTATCTGTATAGCAGTGCAATGATCCATATTATAGTCTAGAAATGTAAATTTCGTTTAAAACAGTTTTTATAAAAAACTAAGAAAATGTAAGTTATCAATAAGTTTGGTGTGTTTTACATAACCAGACCAGTAGTTATGCAATTAAAATGCTGATTTCTCTTAAATAAAAATATTATATTCAAATGAACGCAAGAATAGCTCTAACTACTCTTCCACAAATGAGAACAATAAAATGCAAATGTTTCAGAGGATAATAAACTGAAGAATTC
The DNA here is from genome assembly GCA_034691345.1 of Phasmarhabditis papillosa. NCBI lineage: Eukaryota > Metazoa > Nematoda > Chromadorea > Rhabditida > Rhabditidae > Pellioditis > Pellioditis papillosa. The sequence continues at coordinate 8,089 of JAQGAV010002421.1, forward strand.
AGGTCTTTTTGGGGGTCATTGAGGCCAAAAAAACTACTGAAACTGGGACATTAGTATTTTAAATGAGCATTAAATGTGTGATTGTCGTTAAGAGGGCTAATAGTCGACAGATAGAATGACTAATCTCTCTAAAAACTAGATACTATCTCATTTTTATAGTAAAATAAAGTTATTTTTGTTAGTTTTACGTCATAGTAAGAGTTTTTATTCAAAACATCATATTTTCACTAAGCTATAGTCAAATGGAGAATAAAAATTTAAAATTTTTGTATTATTACATCTACATACAACAGTAGTCCTCATGGCGGAGTAATGAGGAAGCCGGTCCCAGAATCCCTGAGGATGAAACGCTTTGAAAGAAAGGTGTTTCCGTATTTTCAAAACAGAGAGCTATTCCTAATGCTTGCAAATTAGAATCCAACGCTTTTATATACTTTTTCTTTCTATTTGCTACTTTAATTTATATTTGATAATGATCAGTAATTTCATTTATTTTTCTAAATTGTTTTCTCTATAATTAGCTGCAATTGAAGTCTGATTCTTTAAGTTCCACAAATAGATTTTTGCTACAGTAAGAAAATTTGATGGTCTATGAAATATAAAACCTCTAGCAAAGAGTCAATTTAGTCTACATTGTCATTAATCTGAATGACATTTAAAGGACCAACCGGGCTAAATTCCTAAAGGTGGTAAAATATCTTTAGTTTGGTTGTTCGGTATCTTAGATACACAAATTAATTCTCAATCGCTCTAAGGAATCTTTTTTATAATTGGCTACGGATTTCTTCAAATTATAAGGAAATAACAACTATTGCGCAGACTAGACAAATACAAAATATTGCAATGAATGTTGGGGTACCATCTTTAATAACTGCCTAGGCAATAACTTTTAGAAGAGTTCGATTTCAGTTTTTAGAAGCACACCCCCTACTTCATAAAACCGCAACGTTATGCGAACAAAAATGGAAAACATAATTATAAACTATCAAAAATTCATGAAAACTATTGAAAACATGCGTGGTGACGGCATTTCGATGGATAAGTTCCCGGATTATTAGAACCAGTTAAATGAAAACAGGGAAGAGGGTGGCTTCAGACGGTTACTAGGCTAATTTAGGCTACTTAAAATAAAAAGACACGCTAATAAGTGGAACATAACTTTGGGAATGAACTATTTTATCAAAAATTCTAGGAGAAAGATTGGAACATTTCACTTCGAACTAAATACTAATATGTGAAAATGGAACAAACTGGAACTAAAATGTTTTCTTAATTCTAGAACTTAATGTTTTCGATTCTATTCCTTAATATACTCAAGTCAAGAAGTTTACACTTAACTTCTGTCATTTAATGAAGAACGATAGAAAAAACAAATGTGTGCTAGACATTTCTAACTAATTAATTAAAAATGGGAGTACAAATTAATTTTGAATAATCTATGAGGTTAGGATGCTCTAGTTAATTAATTGCGTGTTATGAACAGTTGTAAGAACGAAAGAAAAAGAGATCAAAAGTTCAGAGGAGTAAAACACTAAAAACGCTTGTTTGGTGTTCACTATAACCTCGTTATTATAAGGAAATTGATAGTAATAATAACAACTTCAATATACTCTGATATATTCATTTTATAAACCAGTCTTAGTTGACAAATGGATAGTTTTTGTAAAGATAGTAGCACAGAATGCTCATGCCAAATAGTGATCTAATTCAAGTTGTCGTCTTAACGAAGTTCTAGCGTTAGAGATTAGTTGTACGAGGAAGCTAATGTAGCTATATAGTTCAGAAAGCGGAGCATTTCTAATATTTCCATTGCTTAAGCACCTTAGTTTGGTTCTACAACTAACTTTCCAGAGAGCATTCAAGCTCAAAATACGGCAAACACTTCACATCCTAGTCTATTTAGTTGTTGCAGTTTGTAACTAAATATAAGCAACTATACTAACAAGATTTGTAATAATACAGAATTTAAATGAAAATAATTAATTTTAGAACTAAACTTATCGTTGTTCTAAAAAGTTTGAAATGAATTTTGTTAAAGACAGCAAGCCTTTTACAGCAAACTTGAATAATACCATTTTGTAATCTTCTGAAAAACAAAATGGCGGCCCATGAATTGCAGAACTTGAATGTAATTCATGTTATCTTAATTTCATATACTCCAAGTTCAGACTGCACAGAAACATGCCAATTCAGCGGCTGGAACATTATTTTTGTTTCACATTTAGAAGTATTGCGTGGTTCCCTATTTCAAAGCAATTTTAGGTTTTGAGAATCTGATTTTGACAGTTATTGAGGCAAATAGGAAGAAACAACTAAACACAAGAGGAATAGTTTCAAAGATTTGTGTTCACTTGAACAGATAAACATAAGCAAACATAATATGTATGAAAACCCTTTGATCATGATCATTTTTATAAAGTAATACTGAAACTAATTATATGTTTATAACAATATTCAAAGACTTTGAGAATGCCAAAGTGAGGTGTTTTCTCATAAATTGTGAAGTTCGTAGTGTATTCTTCTAATTAGATATAGTCTTATTGAGAGTGCGAGGGTTGTAAACCTCTTTGCAAATTGTTATAAAAATAGACTTTGCTTTAAAATGGGCTCTAATTTTCCTATATATATTTTCCTGAAAGATTTAGAAACAACATTTTTACCAGGGCTGGCAATTTCAGGGGCCAAGGCAGAAAATTTGGGAAGTCGGGCCGACATGGCCGAAAATTCAAAATATCAGCCCGCATAGGGATGATTTTTATTTAAAAAAAAGACTGATTTAGATTTAGGTGAATATTTTGACAAATAGTTTCCAAAAACCGCAATATGTAATCCTTCTTGCATTATTTATTGTTAATGAAAGAAAATAGCACTGAAAACTTACTTTTTGAACAATATCCGCTGAAAAAAATGAAATAAACTAGGGCCGACCGGCCCGGCCACCCTTTTCGCAGCGCAGATATTTACAATCTATCGAAAACACTCTTTTAGGAAACCATTTGTTCACAATACTTCTAAGAATAAAAGTTCACGCCGATGCATGCTGAATGAACTTTAGAAACACGGCATTTTTAAACAACAAAAAACGGTTGACTTGATTTTTTTTTTTCGGAAACCATTTGTAACTACTAAATATGGGTTCCTAAAAACTAACTACTTGTAGTGTAATTCAATAAAACAATTGCTCTTGAAACAACTTTTAAATGAATCACATGAGTTATTCCCATTACAAATGTTTTCTATATATTTTTTGTTAATTCTCGGGTTAATTTGCTTGTTTTAGCAAGAATATATACTTGCACGTGTGCAACAAACAACATGTGCTTACATAGTTAATTGCAAATTAGAATAAAAATAAGGAAATATAAACAACAAACAAAAAGACGCACAGGATGTTTATTAGTGTTGAAGCTAGATACTTGAGTGGGAGGTTAGGAAGTCAACAACAAAGCATACCGAGAACCTATGTCTAATTAATTATGTCCGACCGAATTCTAGAAGAATATGTGTTAAACTATTGATATTGAAACCTTGACATTTGCTTCAAAGGATTGTTTGCAAAAATACTGTATAAAGATACTAAGATACCTGAGCTTTTCACATTAGATAATGAAGTTTTATAGGGAAATAATTATAAAAATATAAATAGTCTAGCTAACAAACAGTACTTTTCGAAGATAAATATCTTTTAGAAAAACACAAAAATCACAATTACTCGAGCAAGAAACCAGGAACTGAGCTCAATGCCCACGTTTCGGTCAACTGATGCGTGTCGTCTCAATTCAGTTTAGATTAAATGACATAAGAAATTAATTAAATTAACAACTTTTTGTAATAAACTGGGAAATTATGCAGGACTTTACGGAAATTAGCTGTGCTTCAAAGCGCCCCAGAGGTTATATGTATGAGCAAAGTGGGCTGGACTAAGTTAGCAAGATAAAAAATACATGAGAAATATGATATAAACAAATAATAATAATATTATTATTATGGAACAAGAGAAATCAAACAATCACAGTCAGCAACAACTTTACACGGTAGATGAAAGAGCAAAGTGCGAGAGATGCAAATGGAAAATTCAGTCGAATAACAGTTTAACAAAATAATATAGTTAACATTCCGTTAATAAACCTATATTAATTGTACAATGCAATATCAAAGGAATTATTTAAAAGAAAACCTCTGCCAAAGGTTACTAACTTAATGGTAGTTTAAGTCAATCGCTTGGGTATTTAATAATGCTTTCATAGGTATAATAGGTATAACACATCGCTACCAGCCAGTCTGTATCAAACTACTGAACATAGTAGCCAAAGCCAGTTCTTTTGAAAGATATTGCAGTTTAAAAGTGTTTATGTAGCTGTATCACTCGCATCACAGTAAGAGTAGATTCTTCGAGGCAGGGTTTCGGCCATTCATTCCGGAATCTTCTGAGCAAGGATGGCTCCTTTCTAACATTCAGTCTTCGGCTGCACGAAAGATGGGATAAATAAGCTGATGGTTTCCCAAGCCTGATACATGTTAAAATTGATGCAGATTGAAATTTGCGAGTGTCCTACTCTACTATTTTTATATTAGTGATGTGCTGGATTTTGCGCTCTTTAAGTGAGCAGTGCATACAAGACACAGGGAATTTAACAAACTAAACTTTTAGACAAAGTGTTTTGGTCCACTTTCCCAAAGCTGGGCCCAATCAATCCCATTCCACCCGTAAAATTAAATCCCATTCCTGAATTTAGGCTACTGAAAAAAGTTAAATGTTTTTAGTAACATGGACGGGGCCCCTAAGATTATTGTCTAAAGACCATCATTACCTGTAAGATTCCACCTGATATAAGTGTTTAGTTTCTTGAAACCGAAATATCGTAAAATTTCGTGGTGAGGCGGATTTTACTTTATTTTCTAAGCAAGGATAGAAGTTGTAGTACAAAGACCGTATTCCTCTGTTTTCTCTTATTCAACTTTGGTAAGTGGTCTTTTATTTGTAAAAGCCGCCAGATCTCTTTGTTAAAACGGCAGATTCTTATGGAAACTAAGAAAAACACCAAATATAATTGAAAACAGAGTTTATAGATTGCTAAATATAAATGGTAATATCTAATAAATACATGGCTTCAGACAACAAACAATAAATGACATATTGTGAGATTAGTGCTAAGAAGAGGAAACAAAAAAAATGTTTGGGAACAAAATGTTTCATGCTCAACTAAAGAAAAGTAGAGTTCGAAAATTGCGTCAATCATTTTATACAAATGATGTCTACTAAAATAAAAATAGAGAAAATATCTCGTTCTCAGAGGTTCCTTATTTGAACGATTTTATTTCAAATAGATTTACAACCAATATGTCTGTTCTCAGTTCTATTAGGTATTTGTCACTCATGTTATTCATATAAATTCTAACAATAAATGTTGACACCGTTTATAGAAAAGAGAAAAACAGATTAGTAGAGTTTGTATTTTTGGATCTGAGAAACCTGCAGATGTTGCGAAAGATGCCGGGGTGGTAAAAGAAATCAAACATAGTAAATGAGATGTGAGAGAAGTTAGATATATCGCATACTTATATACTATTGTTTTAATCAAGAACTAGGTTTCCAGTGCAGAATCCCCGAGAAAGGAGGCTTTAGATTAAAATAAATGTACTTTTGAAGAAAAGGCTCCCAATCAACCGATTTCCCTTCATATTTATATAACGCCCCTGTCCCCAAGATACCGCGATAGAATCTGAGCTCTTGGTACAGGCTTTAACTATATTTTTCAAACCAGATTAATTTCAGTACAAAAATCTAATCTATAAATATATATCCGTTAGGGATATATCATTAGAAAGCATCTTTTATAACATAACAAAAAACAGTCCGAGTCGAGTTTTGGTAGAGATGGTCTAGGTTAGTCCGGAATCCACCTCCTCAACGGAACTACGGTATATTAAAGATAGCGTTCTCCTAAAATCTGTAGAAATGAAGCGTTAATTAATTGAAATTATTTCTTAGTTTCTTAGAATTTAACAACCAACTGATAAATATAATTATGAATATACGACTCTTAATAACAACTAGACTATTCAGTCTAACTGACAAGACAATATTTAGTTATGTTAACTAATATCTTTACAATAATATTCGATGTAAAGCTGTTCTGCATGGGATAAGTTCTCATGCTAGAGTATTCTTCTTTCCGTTATTTGTTTCATTTTGGATTAGAAGATCCTTTATGATTAATTAATGATATTGGTGTCATCTGGAACATTTCATTAAAGAACACGTTCGGATTATGAAATTAAAAACGTCCGATGTTAATTAGTATAAAATGAAAATTGTTCAAGATGTTGAATTTTATCTTGAACAATCTTCAGACCTTAAGAATATTTAACTATTTATGTACACGAATGTCCGAAATATAGAAATGTTAATCAAACATTTCCGACTATAAAACAATATAAATAAAAAAGATATAAAACTGTCCGAAGTGCAGCTATCTGCAAGAGATGACAAAATCTGTCCTTTGTCCGAAAAGGCACCCCGAACTTTAGGATTTTGTAGATTACTGTAGTATTCGCTACGAAACCCAGCCAGCCGCAGTTCTTCACTAAATTCGGCTCAATTCGTGCGGAAAAGTCGTAGAATATGCAGCACATTCCCGGCCCCAACAACGCTGGCGCGCCCGGGAGGGCAAATACAGAAACGAAAATCCTCCTGGCTTTGGGATGATACATCTAGATAGATTTTCCAACTTCCGAATATTCCGACTTTTGTCAACTGTAGACTTCTTAAAGGACCTAACATTTGGTCAACTGAGACACTTCACTTAGGCATAGCTTCCTAACAGACGACTGCAATTCTTCTTACTTCCCAAGTTCCTACCTATCCCATTGGAACTTGGTCAGCTTTCAGAATGTCCCAATCTTCTCTAAGTCCGTTGTTAACGAAGTACAGTGACAAAAATGGTCATAATTCGGCTCAAACTTAATATTCTCTGATTTTTAAAAAGTAAAATTGAATAAAAAATAGTTCTGATTATTTGCCAGCTTATGGTCAAATAGTTAAAAGCCGCACCGCTCTCCAAATAAAAAAACGAAGAAAACTGATATCGCCAAATTACTGTAGGACAGGCTCCCTCTTTGTTCGTTTAAGATGGGACTATTATGAACTAAAATATGCCCCTTACTTGCTAGAACCTCACTTATATGACCTCTTATGAATTAGACGTGACATATAAAAGTTACTTTGGCTACAATAATGTGTATAGAATGCCAGAAGCAACAAATCACAGCAAGCCGTGACCTAATACCCTAATGACTATGTCAATCAATAATACCACTATAGTCACCAAAGCTATGTTTTTGAACTAGACCCTACGGTAACCACACTATTTTGGACGCTGTGAATCGATTCTTCTTTATTTGAAAGCACTGCAACTATTGTTAAAGACTAGAAAACAATCATAAAAATAATCTCAAGATTCATACAAGAATTCGTTACTAGGTTTCTTTCAAAATTGTGTAACTTCATAGGCTAAATATTCGAAAGTGTTGTAGGTTTGCCTTCACTTATAATTTGTAATTATTCTTAATAATGCTTTTGGTAATTTTCTTCACATTTCCAAGTTTGTCTTAAATTGGCTCCTTGCGAACCGTTTTTGCTTGGCTAATGCAGTCAAATTTTGATGAAAATGACCGTTGTAGCGTCTGTAACCTTGAAAATTTCGATACCATAAACTGACGAGTGTTTCTTTTCAAATGGCATGAAAGAATCTAAAGGAAATAATTTGAAATTTT
>JAQGAV010002422.1:0-15859 GCA_034691345.1 Phasmarhabditis papillosa
ATTAATTTAACCCTAATTCGCCTGTACTGTCATACATTTATGAGTATATTCTCTATTTTATTAATGTTTATTATTAATTTGTTAATAAATAACTAATTTAAAGTACTTATTGTTCTTGCTGTAGCATAGTGGTTAGAGTAGTGCTCTCTGAATCCGCGATAATCTTAGGCTGTTGTTTGACTCCCCGTAGCTGCAGAAGGCTTGGGATAAAAACAGATACGATTTAGGTTAGTTGAGTAGTATTTCTATACTTTTTGTTCAAATCAAAATCTCGACCCAGTACCTCTCATATTATCTAGCTTTAGTAGTTTTGACGCTGAAAGCAGTTATTAAGCTGGTGTGAGTATTCGGCTTAGCTATTGAATTCCTATACCTTGTTCAGTTACTGGGAGGCGAACTTAAAGCATCCGATCCTCACCTGTGCACCCAAAGACTGAATGTTCGAAATGAGCTGCCATTGCTCAAAAGATTCGCGAAAGGATAGCACAAAACTCTGCCTCGAAGAATTCTTTAAAATAACTTTTATTAAACACTTTTATTAAAAAAACAGAAGATCACGAAATATTTATTTCATACAAAATGTTATATTTCTCACAGAAAACATTATATTCCTAAAGTTATTGATTTTCTTTTCTCATCCAAAGAGAAGACCATTTATAAACTTGTCGTCCGGTTTATGCGCATTCGTCATTAAGAGGTTCTGTTTGGAGAAATTGAATAGACTGGGTGGGCGGGCCAGAGGGCGTGGTCTGTTAAGACATTGTAGAAGACCGGCCGCCGACCGACGCCAGTGCAAGAGAGCCCCGCTGGGATGGATAGTCGGCCAGTCTTTCCTGAAAATAAGATTATATTATTAAAATATTCTGCAATAATAATATTGTTAGTAGATTTGATAGGATGTATAAAATAGAGTAGTATTGGACTGTCCCGTTCAACAAAAAGTAAAAACTAGGTCCTTGATCATAGTTTCTAGACCCAATATCGAACTACGAAAAGTACAAGTTTTGTATTTAAAAACTTGAAGGTTCTATAAAAGATATGACTTCAAGAACTGAAGTTAGAAGAGCGGACAGGTAGTTAAAAGATTTCTTTTAAAAATTAGATGTCGATGGTTCAAATCCCCAAATAAGTAATCGTCCGTACCCTAGGTGTTTTATTATGAAGTTCTCACTACCCTTCAAGTTCCTTCGTTTCTGTTAAATTTAACGATAATTTTCAGCTAAAATTGAACAGATTTTCTATTAATTACATGAGTAATACGATCAAACGGTCCAAAGAAGTAACTGAAGATGAACCCATTGAAGAGAAATAGAAGACCAGCAAGAAATTATGTAAAATAGATTGTTAGGTTTGCCAATGCCGCGGTCTCAATTGAAACAACTGGTGCCACCTGGGCTAGAATAGCTAGAGGAGAACCAAAGTTTTGGAATACAATAATTAACCATTAATAAACTAGTAATAAACAATGTATTGTATTATATTGTATTGGCACGGGACGGCCCCTTATGTATGGTAGAATATCGTTCTGCATACCGTGGTGTCATTGCAAAACTCATTCTAACAATCGAAGACTCTCGCAAGTTGACAATAAAAACTTCAGATTTCTTCGGTTCAGAGTGAGAAGCATCTTGGAAAGATTCATCGCCTTCCCACTGCAAAAAGAATCTGAATTAGTCTGGGGTCTCGCCACGAATACCGCATACCTGATAACAGAAGATGATGTATTCAGCATTATTCCCTGCATAGTGATACATCTCGTTGCCTTTTGGGTCAAAATTGAGAGTGGGAAGTTTCAGCAGACCGAGCGATGCTTCTGCTGAAGAACCAGTTGATTACGGGGAAATTTGAAGGTAAATATAATCTGTTTTGAAACCTGTGGTCCGCGCGCCACTGTGTTCAAGTGCCGGTCCACTAGAGCCGGTGCGAAAAATATTCCCTTCAAATAGACGTTCTCGCTTTAACAGAACGCAGACAATTTGCCAATCCCACACAGTGGCGGAGCGCAGAATTAAAGACATCATAGGTTTGGGCTTCGAACAAGTTTCAATTTCATTGGTTCGCGAAATCTGGAAAGCTTCTAACAAAAAGTGGATTAGTGGTTCAGCACACTCCGTCCAGTCAAGTTCAAAATGAGTCCGAGCCCCATAATTCAGGGAGTTCACAATGGGAAAACTTACGCATTCCAATCCTGGTGACACCATCTCTATCCAGTTGAACCTTCTTTAGATCAATGGTGAAATACTCATTGGGCAATGGATAATCAGACTCGTCTGTGCCCTCAGAAAGACGGAAGACCAGTCTGGAGCCATGACAGAAGGGCTGTAGCTTTTGGTAGAAACGAGCTGTAAGAGTAAGTAATTTAATTATGACTACTGTAGTGAATGAAAATTACTGTAGGTAAAGAAGTCTAAAAAAGGGAAACAAAGTTGATAGCAAAGATAACAAGGGCGGAGTTTTAAGGCCGAGATTTCGAGCTTAATCGGGCCGACCCATTCCGCTCAAAAACTACCACAACCAACCCATTAACACCCATTAACAGGATTCTTTTTCTCCATGTCTTTCCTCCAAATAAAGCCTACCATCATTGTCGATTGTATTCTTAATAGCATCAGTGCGAATTACTAGCTCCAGTGGCGGCTTTAAGCTAAGTGGATTGAACGGCAGAAGACGACATTTTATCCAATCCAATTGGTCCTCAGAAGAACCGGTGATGGCTACATAAGCTGCAAACGGAAAGAAATTTCAATTTATATATTTTAGGTATCTCTTAATAATTTTCTATTAACTACTTATTGAATTATATTGTAATAAACAGGAGTGTTGCAATATGTTGTCTGAGTAAGGCAGTACGAAAGCAACTTTGCAATCTGCTGATATCGCGCGCGTAGAATGCAAGCCAGCGCAGTGTTAAAAATAACGAAATAAGCAGCATACACGGCCTCATTACTTTTGAATCGGACTATAGGATCTTTGTATGTTTTGTCCATGACTGATACAAATATATTGCTCCAAAACAAGAAATAGTATCACTTCAACTTCACACTTTTACATATAATTATTAAATAATACGCAAGGCCCGCCCTAGGCCCCGCCCATACTGCCCAACACTAATTTAGTACTCACCGTCTCCCTTATAGTCGACAGCAGTTGGATTTGATCCGCCATCTCCGTGAATATCATCCATATTCCAACGGTAGCTTCCAAAATCGTATGGTATAAAGTTATAAAATAATAGTAACCAAGAGTCACAATAAGCATAAATGCATGCCCAATAAGATTAAGAAAATGTGAGTCATGTATTCCAAAATTAGATAGAAACAAGTTTTATTACAGATTAACCATCTTCTTGGTAATTATCACAAAAATAAAGGTTCCGAAGGAAGGAACAAACTAGCTAAGAATCCTATCCATCCTTATTGTTAGTTTCATCTGGTTCACCCTAACGCCAGTCTCCCGGGCAAAAAATGACATATATGTAGTTCCCGTATAAGAAGTAGCTGAGTTCTCAAATAAACCGAGCCGGTCGGCTCCCTGGCCGGGCAAGGGTCAGGCCGATTTGGATAACCCCAGTAGTAGATTAATGACGTACCTAGTGAGATGACAGTTGACTTCCTTAGTTTTATGGTTTAGTTCTAATATGTGTTGTCTTAAACAACCCGAAGTCTGACTAAAACAGTAACCACCAACTTGTCTTCTGTTAGCCAGTAAATACATTTTAACGACTGAAAACAGTAAGAATTAAAGTTTTAGTCCACCCGAAGACTAAAGATTAGAAAGGAACGGTCTCTGCTCAGGAGAATCTTTTGGTATAGTGTGATTGAGAATCTGGGTAAAACGACAACCTGGCCCACGAGGGGAAAGGGGCCAAACCAGTTGACCCAATTTCGATCCTGTTTCGGGCCAACCAGGCTGAATCCGGTAGTACTGCAGCAGGCGGCTCGTTAATCCGCTACGCGTCGGTCTCGACACGAGCGGTCGACATAGAATTGATATTTTGCTACATTTTTTAGGGAAATGAATATTTTTAGTTGGTTTATCTCCATAAAAATAAACTTAGGCACCCAGAGTGTAAGTTTTGTTCCTAGATATTAGGAAATCCAGTGAAATTTTGTAAAATATCGACCGCTCGCGTCGATTCCGACGCGTCGCGGCTTAACGAGCCGCCTGCTGCAGCACTACCCTGAATCCACTCTCAAAATCCTTCCTACCTTAAAAAGTCCCGTGTTAGATTTATATTCTGTCCAGCTCCCAGTCTCCAGATTACAAATGAAATAGCGATACGTGACGTCACGAGTATTCTCAATCTCCGGGTTTACCTCCTAAAACGAGAATTACGGTAACCCATACAAAGGGGCGTGGCCTACCTCCTCTTGAATTTCGAATCCATAACGACCGGATGGTGAGAAAACCCAAAAATTTATAATGGGAAGCGTATCTCTGCAATGTGTTTAAAATAGATATGGTTTAAATTTAACTAAAGGACTTTATGTAGCTGTAAAATTCATTGGATTAGGATCTCCGTTTCATTACATACGTATAGTCCATAACAAACAAAAGACCGCAGAGCGCGGTGGTATACAAAGGCTTCCGCAATTACGTATTTGTCTTTTTCTGGATATGATACAAAATAAAACTAGTACTATAATATTTTTCCGACATCAAACAAAAAATTGCGCATCGAACCATATAATGGAAGTTTAATTTTGCCAGAGAAAGAGCGATTTTCTAAATCTTAAACAACACCGCGCACTGCAGTCTTCATTTTGTTATGGACTATAGGACACGTATTGGATTACACAAGAAGGTATAATCTTTTGTTAGAATAATAAGATTTCAACATTGTAGATGCGTATTGTAAAATAATCAAAGCAATCTTCTACCTATATTACTATTACTTGGCAACAAAAGGCACCCTCAATAGTCGTGTTCAAGAGTAATACCGCCTTTTTGTTTACGTATTTCCCTATTTTTAACACTGCATCTGCTAGTAGTACTATTGTACTCTTGAATCTAACTGACATACCTGTACAAAGATTTAGCTGCTCCAATGTTTCTCCATTTTTCTTCTGCCTGACCGGCCTGCATGGTTAATTATACGAAAGTGAGGAATATTTTAGATATGATCTTAACGATAGAAGGGTATTCTCAGGAGTTCGTGGATAAAAAAACTCTTGTACTCAACGCTGCACTGGGAATGGAATCTAGGATGTTTGGAAAGATTTAAAAAATTTGAGAATATCACTGGGCTTGAAAAAGACCACGTAGCCAGTACACAGCAAGAATTCTACCTAGGTTCGGGTCCGAACGTGCTAAGATCAGACATTTTTTGAAAAGATCCGGATCCGTACGACGAAAAAATGAAATCCTCGCGGAGTTGGTACCCAGTTGGGACTAAATTTGGTAATGGTCGGTGCCTTCACAAGTGATTTTCAGATTTATGTAAGAAACCTATAAACACGGGATAATAGTGTAGCGAACGGTGGATCCCTAACAGGGACCTTCCCGTGAAAGCAAGTCATTTTCTTAGTAGCACCTTTCTATTATATATTGGAGGTTTCCGATTTGCTTCTAACCCAATTGGGCCAAGCCAGTTTCGTCACTTTTGTTTGCTTCTTTGGAAGACCACCAAAACATAAAACAATATAGACAAATCTATTATTTACAAAAAAATAGAAAATGTTCAATACCATAATGCTGATCACCTTCTTGAAATTCTCCTTCTTCCAGTTAAGGCCGATTTCAGCTATTTCCAGTGACTGCTTGAAATGATTCTGGTATCTATCAACGTGCTCCGCGTGCTCCACAAATAATTTAACCTGGAATATATAATCAGAAAATGGAATTCCTGGAATTTTAGAGCTATAACCTAACCGTCCGGGAAGAGTTAGTAGGTTATCGGGTACGCTAGGATAGATTCCAATAACTTGTTAGAGCCTGCTGTATCTAGGGATGCGTCTAGTAGTTGGGTTAAGCGACATCTCGCATATTTTGAGGAAATATTAAGCTAAGCCATCCTGTACCTACCCGAATACAGAAGTTTAAAGGATTACAGGTTAAATCATCCTCGGTTGTTTCATTACTCCAGAACCAGTTTATAGTTAGCTTTCATCAGCTCAAGTCGGCTCTTAGATCTTACTTGTTTCAAATCCACTATGTTTCGGATCGTTATAGCCGACGGACGAATTGATTCCAGCGGTATACGGTCAGTTTTGCAAAGGAGCGCGGATACTAAGAGCTAATAGACTGAAACCCAAACGGATTAGCGCTCCAGCGCAACATTCGCAGTCCTTTACCTGCAAGCGATCCGTCCGTCGACTATATTGAACTTTCGATGATTGAAGTCAGATAGCTGGTGCTGTAAAATCTAAAATAGTTTAATTTAGTTTTAAAATAAACTGAAGGCTTGGGATAAATTGTCTATCCCAGGTTTCGTGCACCCGTAAACTTAATTAAAGTTTAAAGCTTGTTTATTCATTTTATACAACACGAGATCACAGACATTTGGAGCGAAGAACTGAGACGAGGGAACCATAGGAAGTGGGACTTCATAGCCCAGCATGCAGGGAGTGGAGGCGGCGAATCAGAACAAATTTGCAAAAATTCTTTCTTCGGAGGGATTCGAACCATCGACCTCTAGCTTATGAGGCAAATCTTCTAACCACTGCGACACCACTTTGTTCTTCTTTGAAAGTTTGTGAAAGCGACTATACCTATAACTCTATAACTCTTTTCTTACTTTTTGTTACCGTTCGGAACATTTTGAAATTCCCGTTTCCCGCCGCCCACTTGAAAAGTCATTTATTGTATGTTCTAATCTGTTTTGTGTTATGTAAAAGAAGAACTCGTTCCCTCATTCTATGGTCTATTTATGGTAAACGACAAATGTATGAGATCTACCCTATTTAACTATCTTTTCTATCTAAATTATATTATTTTAGTAAGTTATTACTTTTAACTATAGTCCATAACAGAAAAAAGACTGTAGTGACCGGTGTTGTATAAGGTTTCAAAAATCGATCGTTCTGTGGCAAAATTTCAGAGCCATTTTCGCGCGGAGATTCTTTTTAACACTCCATTATTACTTTCGGATCTTACTCTATCAAGTTTAGTTACTTGTAAATGTATCAATCAAAAACTTGGTCTGTCTTTACTGTGATAAATGGGCCGATTATCTTCCACTAAGGGGCCGGTGAAGGCTAAGACCTTCACCTGGCTCAATAGATTTTGCATAAAGGCTATTCTCAGACAAAGCTATAGTCGGATTCAAAAGTAATACGGCCGTTTTAATAAGCAGGAGTATTGCAATATTTTGTCTTAGTAAGGCAGTGCGAAAGCAAGTTTGCAATCTGCTGATATCGCGCGAGTAGAATGCCAGCAGCCGCAGTATTAAAAATGACGAAATACGCAGCATACACGGCGGTATTACTTTTGAATTGGACTATAACTTCATTTCCATTTCTTTATTAGTGAATACACTCTTAAATAGAGAAATAGGAATAGTTGCCCGTTTCTTCTTTGAAGGAATATTGTTTGCCAACCGTTAAATAAAATCAAACGGCCAAATATAAAATAAGGACAATTTAAATATCATTTTATACACTGAGAAAGCAAAGTTCGTAATTATTTACTTTATGGTGTGTATTAAAACAATAGAACGGACAAGAATATACCGCCGAGTATAGTTTCATTCAATATTTCTATTGGAGATTCAAATTGGACAAATATAAGTACGAGCTCGTGACGCCTTCTCACCGTTCAAAATTGTATTGTCGATATAAAGTATCTTTAAAGTAAAGTGTATAAAGTATTTTAGTTCCTTTATCACTCATATCCCAATAATAGCAGATTTCTTCGAGGCAGAGTTTCGGCCATTCATTCCGGAATCTTCTGAGCAAAGACGGCTCGTTTCTAGCTTTCAATCTTCGGGTGCACGAAACATAGGATAAATAAGCTGTTGGTTTCCCAAGCCTTCTGCAGCTACGGGAAGTCGAACCCACAGCCTGAGCACAGAGACAAGAATGTGTCTTCTCACCGTACAAAACTTCACTTTAGATATACGCGCGTGCAATTTGCCTGCAGGCATATATATAAAAATGTGTTATATAAAAATGAATGTAAAATCGGTCGACATGGTGCGTTTTCTCCAAAAGTACATTCAGTTTATAACACTTTTTAGAGCTCCGCTCGTGATACCCCGTTCTTTCTACAGTAACCCGTATAAAAAAAGAATCCATTATTTTTAAACTGGTAAAATAACTTGGATAACTCCAAACCACTTAAAACTTGCTCCACTTTTCAAAATGCCAATCAACATATTTAAATTTCTGATTATTATTAATCGCAAAATGTTTACAAAGCATGTTTTTGTGTGTAAAAATGGCTGTAAGTTGGTTTTTATTGTTTTGGTTTGGGACTGATAGGAGTCACCGCTACGCTTATCTTTCTACATGGAAGACAGTTCATTTTGATTCCAAATGGCCCGCCAACAATCGATTTCAAAAAGGAGAATTTTATTATTATTTCTCTTATTTTTTATTCAGATTTATAATGTTTATTCGATGACATTGAGAAATGTCGAGGCGCCGAGAAGCCTGACTAAAGTGAGTTAACTTATTTATTTAAAACTTTTTATAGTTTAGAAGTTTATTATATTTTTTAAATTAATTTACATTAGTTATGTTTTTTTAGTATCTTTGGCTATCCTATGCCAGTTAAGCCGCGTTTTTGAGATTGGAAGTTTTCCGCTTTATAGTCAGCGCCGATAGTAAATATGATTTTTAACACCGCATCTGCAGGCAAATTGCAAGAGCGTACTTGCAAAGTACAATATTGAACGGAGAGTAGCCGCCAGATGCTTGCGCGGTGCTCGCAAAAGGGGCTCAGACGAGCGTTGAATTCAATCCATCATGACTCTTAGTGCTGACTATACCAAACTCAACTTTTCATTCGTCAACTTCGGTTAACATGCAAATCTTATTTTTCTAAAGTTTAAATCTCATTTTCTGATAAAAATTTTGATTTGTTTCCTGATTAAGTGGTCAATTTTCATTCCATTTTGCATCTGTTGAAATCATCGCTTTTTAATAAATGTTTGAAATTCAAAAAAAAAGAGTAAAATACAGTTTGTGTGAGTGATTTTTGAAAATTTGATTAACTTGCCGATCAAAGGTTTTCTGTAAACATTATTGTGTCGTATGTGACAAGTTTTTGACAGAGGTTGGGAAAAAAATTTTTTCTAAAACTTTCGGCCCCGGACCGATTTCCCAAAATGTCGGCCCCAGCCGGGCCGTCAATTTTTCAGCCCTGGTTTTTGATTCAATTTTTCGATTTTAATATTTTTGAATTTTTGAATTGCACTGCTCGCCGCGCCCTAAGGAAACGGGACCGAGCAAATTCAAATGGTGAAATCTTGATGCTCATAACTTGGCTTTTCTGCTAAATAATTCATGTGAATTTATGTATCATTAGAAAGACCATATCTCAATCTGTGTAACTGAGTTTTCTAGAATGATTCGAGTTAAAGCGTTCCACAGAAAACTGAACTCTACTTTTTAAACAAGAGCTCAGTCCTTTAACCCCACTGTCTCCGTTGGCGAGCCGTGATTGTTTAATAACTAATGTTTCTAATCGGTTTCTGTAACCCAAATCCTAAACTTCAAAAAAAAAATGATCAAAATTTTACTATTTCGTTCAAAACTAACAAGTTTAGAAATCTTGTCGTTTTGACGGTGATGGATGTAAGTGTATAGTCCGGTTGCGCGGCGAATGCTGCTGCAAAGGACGTACAGTAACCCAACTACCTGCGAATCTAACTACATCAATTAGGGTACTGTAAGTAAAACATTAAGCATACGGAAATAATAATAGAGTTTAGAATTATGTTCAATACGAGCATCACCGAGATATCATCGGATTTTTTCGGAGAATATGGGAATCTCGAGGAAATGTAAGTATTTTAATATTAAAGGTTACTGTAGTATTTTGTGTTTTCTGATAGAATTATAAAAAATTTTCGTTTTCTCTATATACAGTTCAGACCTCTCACGGAATTCCCCAGCCCGGACCGGTGAAGAAATTTAAAAGGCCAGGCCCGACCCCCGGGGGTATACAATGAACTGGCAAAATCGGACTTTTGAGTATAAAAAGGATAAATTTAAAAATTTTTGAAAATTTTCTTTTGATATAGTGTTTTATTACCATGCTAAACTCATAAAAAATAGCAAAACTAAATGCTTAGGGGAGGATTTGAACCCTCAACCCCCGCTTCATAACCTGAGTCCGCAATAATAGTGACTTTTTGATGTCATGTAGACTGTTTGGCCCTATGAGAGGTCTGATATATTATGTATCAAGCGCGGTATCCTAATGAGACGCGGTGTTGTATAAAAATGAATGTATCATCGGAGTGATATACCATAAGAATTAAGAATTTAGCCAGAAAACTTTGTTTAAAGAACGTTACAATCTATTTTCTTTTCTAATTCTTCGTTATATTATAAATTTCAGAGAGATAACCAACTTTCCTCTATTAAAATACATGGATGGAACTGCACTTCAGAATCTAACTCATCTTAGGAAATTGTAAGTTTAAAATGAAGAGAGTTCGCATGGCCTAGCTTTGGAGAGTTTTACCAGGGGTGGCAGGGCCGGCACGGGCCCCACTATTGCGAAATACCAGAATTTTTTCCAAAATTTGGAGAATTATTGATCTGTTTCGAAAGTAAGGGCCGGACTTCTTTTCGCAAAAGTGCGGCCGATCTTTGATAGTGACTTTCACTCAGGCCAGGCTAGACAAGTTTGGCAATCCTGGAAATTGAAAATCAGTTAATAATCGGCGGTAATGGCGTATGCAAGGGTATACGATACGAACATAAATTTTATTGGGGCGCGGCCGAGCAATGGGTCGCGGAAACGCGGACTAGTCAATGTGCAATGTAAACACGACATCTAACTTATTTTCGCAAAGTAATTAATTTATATTTGGTAATAAAACCATTTTGCGCGTTTTTAATTGACCACTCAGACCTTTAACATGCATATCGTTTGTCCGCCGACTATAACGACCGATACATTTAATCAGAAGCTCGTCCCAGAATGATTTCATCCACTCAACTAAATTGTTTTCAAACATAATAACTTTATTATCCTTCTTTTACCGTATGACTTTCCCTTTAAAACCATAAAATTAAGAAATCATTGACCGTTTAGTCGTTATCTCGTTGGCAATTCGGCCAAATATAGCCATTTCTTGCTTTTTTTACATCAGTTTTGGCAGTTTCAAAAGTTCAAAGTCAGCAAAAACAGTGAGATAAAGTGTAGTTAAAAGAATTTAAAGGAATAATTGTAATAATGAATCATATTATTTGTGAAGGGATTTTGTAATTTCTTTTAGGTAACAATAAGATCTGTAGCTTATTGTTACCTAAAAGAAATTGAGATAGACTATAGTGAGAGCCGATAGTAAAAATGGAGTGTCACTTGCGTGTTGATAGGATTTTTAACACCCCACATGTCTCGCGCCTACTTGCAAAGTGCAATATTGAACGGAGAGTAGCCGCCAGATGCTGGTGCGGTGCTCGCAAAAGGGGCTCAGACGAGCATTGAATTATTTACACACCATCATTAGTCTTGGTGCTGACTGTACATTGACTGTTATCTAAAACCGCCAATGTTTTGGATATCCGAGCTCTTGTTACAGACTATATACATACCAACTACATTACTAACATTTTAGTTTCCTCACATGGTGCAAACAATTAGAAGAAATATCCGGAACACTCATGGAAGAAAACAACAAAATACAATCATTGTGAGTTAAAGTCTCGTTCGGTGCTGGAAAATGGCCGCATGACCGGTTAGGGCCGACATCACTCGTGTATAGTCGGCGGTCAAAGCGTATGCAAGGGTATACGGTAGAAGCTGCATTTTTATTGGAGCGCGGTTAAGCAATGGGCGCGTAAACGCGAACTAGTCAACGATGCAAGCTACAAAACTATATCCAACTTATTTTTTCTGGAACAGTTAACTTATATTAGTGAATTTGGCGCGTATAAATTGGTCAGTTAAACCTTTACCTTGCATATTGTTTGTCCGCCGACTATACAAATGTGAAATTCTTCTCCACAGATATTGAGAGCTAATCTAGTCTGATGTGGTCTGGGACTCCAAAATCTCAGACCAGACCACAATCAAGTTAACACTCTGGCCATAGGTTGAATTTCCCAGCTCAGGCTTCGTTGAGGGCCAATATCTTTTATTTAAAACACTTAATATAATTATTTATTCTGAAATAAACATTCAAAGATATCTTTAAAACCAAATCTACTAACGATAACTCAATTATTCTTCAGGATTCTCCGTGATAATGGACTTCTCAGAATGCCTTCTCTGGCTATGACTGACTCACATAAATTAGAAGTAGAGATCGATTTATCCGGCAATGAAGTAAGTCAGACAAAATTTTAAACAGCAATAGAGACTATTTAAAAGTTTGTTAATTCATTTTACGAAACATGAGATCACAGCTATTTGGAGCAAAGAAGTGAGACGAGGGAACCATAGGAAGTGGGACTTCATAGCACAGCACCCAGGGAGTGGAGGCGGCGAATCAGAAGAAATTTGCAAGAATTCTTTTTTCGGGGGGATTCGAACCAGCGACATCTAGCTTATGAGGTCTAGTGTATGATGTTAATAAGGTTTTGTGTCATATAATCACTCGATTATTAGTTTTAGGTTTACAAAAATCTCAATCTACCAATATTTGTTCATTTTGGGTTTACAGGGTCTTGATTACATTCACAGCTCGTTTATGAAATTCCACGGTCGTCTCACATCTTCATCGATTTTGGTAAATGACCGCTGGCAGATTAAAATCTCTAACTTCGGAATGCCTTTTGTTAGAAATATGGAGAAACGGACGGAATACGGTAAGAAGGTGTCCAGTGTCACAAAATATTGTTTGTTTCAAACCTTGATGGTATTGCGCCGGCCTCACTCCAGGCGCGATGTTGGTAAATTTTCCTCTCAATAAACTGAAAATTGGGCATTTCAGAAACTTTTTGAAGGCATGCAAAGCGCGAATAGAGTAAGGGCGGCTCGATGTAGTCTTGATTTTCAAACTGGCTGGTATTGGGTGTTGGTATTGGACTGCGAAGCTATGACCGGTGCTTATTTATTTTACGAACAATAAGATGATTGGAGTAAAGGTGTAATTAGGGTGCAGGAGATCTTGCCTTCTTCTGGGTTATTCACACCATCTACCTTCGAGTCGAAGCTTCTAGCTGCTGGGCTACCGCAGCCCCACGATATTGATTGAGTAAAATGATAAAAATCGCTTACGCTTTATCACACTCAGGATGTGAATTAAGAATTATATAAGATATTGAAGCCCCTATCTTTTTCAATCACGAATAATATCATGATAGTTTGATATCTAATAGAACTTTATCAAATTATAAGTTTCCGAATTTTAGTGCAACTCTACATGGCTCCAGAAATCCTACGAGATCCGCTAAACCATGGAACACCCGAAGGAGATATTTATAGGTAACTAGAACATATTAGAAAATACTTTTAAAACTATTCAGCATGGCTATTATATTTTCTGGAATTATCGCTCGAAGTTCTGCGTGGGACCTAGATAACAGAAAGGAAGATGCTGATGGTAGGCAATAGAAATGGACGGCTCGGCTCGTGCCGGTGCTGAGACCAGTGGAGCCGAGCCGAGAGGCTAATCTCTAGTAGGCAACATATTTGGAAATCGATTTGTGCTAACGGTATTTTAGAAACATACTATATAATAACATTTCTATAATTACTGGAACACTGATAAATGTTTATTATTCAGAAATTCTATTCATGGTGAAGAAAGGTGGACGAACCCCGTTCAGACCCGAACTGAAACCTCACGAAACGGTGGAAGTGAACCCGGCATTGGTGAGTGCAGTATCTGGGGAAACATATATTCTATAAGAATGAATGTAAAATATGAGGATAAGGAGCCTTTGCTATGAAAGTACATTCATTTTATTTCAACAACTTGGATCTCCAGGTTACTGCGCTTAACACCAAGCTCTTGATACCGACTATAAAATTATTTGTTGGCAAATACGAGTTGCTAAAACAGTCTCTAGTTTAGGCGAGGCTTCTTCCTTTGAACATCTTTATTTAGAAAGTTAGAACCTATAAATTTAAAGAGTGTTTGGTTGAAACAAAGTGTTTGTTCAGTTGGCGCTCTGTCGTGACTCATGGGATGAAGACGCCCAGAATCGACCAACTACCGATATACTCGTAAAGCTAATAAAGAATATAAATAATGGAAAGTAAGTAACTTTAAAATAAATAAGAAAACATGCTTGGCTCAATACTTTGAAAAGAAAGCTAAATGTCTAATGACCCAGGGGTTTCACGGACCAGCCCGATAAATTTTGCCAGCAACACCGGCCGTTTTTCAAAATGTAAGCCCGTGGCCCGGCCCGGACTGCTAAAATTCGATCCTGTAAATCATGCACCGATAAGGCGAATTGAAAAAGTGATCTGAAATTCCTTATTCAGGAAACAGAACCTTATGGACCACGTATTTTCCGTAATGGAACAGTACGCGATCACACTGGAAGATGAAGTCGAAAGTAGAATGAAAGAATTAACAGAAGAAAAGAAGAAGAGCGATATATTACTCTATAGAATGCTGCCAAAGTGAGCGAAGGGGGATAATCGGGGTGGTTTTCTCAACAAGTATCTAATTTTATAACAAAGTGTTGGGGAGATGGCTAGCTAACGGACTGACTATCCCATCAAGAGAATAAGTGACTGAATATATCTAGTCCATCAGCGTCATACACATACATAATCTTGTTTGAATAGTTGGCCGTAGGGATAAGCAAACCGGAATATTTCCAAGTTTTGTTCTCGGCCCGTGTGGGTCTGCTAATTTAGAAACACTTCATGTCAAATTTCGAGAATTATTTTGTTTTAGACAAGTTGCTGATCGTCTCAAGTTAGGACAGACAATAGAGCCGGAAACCTACGATTGTGTCTCGATCTTCTTTTCGGATGTTGTTTCATTTACTACCTTAGCTAGCAAATGCACTCCATTACAGGTATTGACTCTTCCAGGAGCAAAGAGGCCGTGTCGTCTGCATTTTAATTCATATATCTCGGGAACTTGCTTTCAATTGTTTAACACGGTTTCTTCACTTTTAAATTTGACTATAACAGTAATTCTTAAGATAAATACACTTGTCGAACTTGCATTCTAAGTTGTTGTTCAGTTTGTAAAGCCTTTTCTTTCCAACCTTAGCGTTTTTATCATTTGACTTAAAAAGTAAGTTTAGGTTGTTACACTACTGAATGAGCTCTACACTATATTTGACAGCACTATCGATGAACACGATGCTTATAAGGTAACAGTTATAGATCTTTTAGTCATTAGTTTCATCCTAGGTCGAAACAATCGGAGATGGTTATTTATGTGTGTCTGGAATGCCGCACAGAAATGGAAATCAGCATATAAGTGTAGGTCTTATTCCTTAGGTCCCCGGTTATTTAGAATATGCCGTAGTTTGCTAAACCTCAAGATTCGAGCAAAAATTCTAGGTCGGGGGGGGGGATCTAAACAGTAATTGGTTATGCTGAATTACATAAATAGATTTTAACATGTGTTAATACAAAAATTGCAATTCCAAACGTGAAAAGTTACCTCATTACTGCAAGTTTAAGCAAATTGTACGAATAAAAAGACAGTTCTTAACTGATTAAACCAAAATCAGATCGGACTGGCCGCAGGGTTGCAATCCCGCGGTGTCGTGAATTCTAATTCACTTTGAATCATTGCCCGCTATCATCATTTTCAGTTAGCAGA
>JAQGAV010002423.1:0-15853 GCA_034691345.1 Phasmarhabditis papillosa
TAACAATAAGTGCAGGAAACAGCACTCAGTTATCAGATTTTGCTAAACCTCTCTATGTTTGGAGGTACAAGGCAGTTGGCGATATGAAGTCACTAGGAGTACTAAACTGTTTTTCTGTAGAAGAATGTATGCTGGCAGGTATGTAATTCAAAAACTCTAAATTACATTTGTATTTATTATCCAATTAAACTTTATTTAAAACTTTTTAGCAAACAAAACCGTATTTATAACATTGTATTGCAAGAAATTTTTGAAATAAATAGGTGCTGTTCTAACCAGGGCAAAGATTTAGCAGCGAATTATAAAACAAGACCGGGTTATAGTCAAAACAGCATCTTGAAATTGTTATATCTTGAAATTTATTAATAACAATAAGTAAAGTATAAGTTTAGGTCGTGAGTATGGCTGGTTAGAATGCGGTGTTCATGGTGGAGTTCATATGAAGGATATTGCACCTGATACGGTAATATATACCATAGTTAAAAATATAAGCGGGATGTTACTAATAATGAATACGTGAACCGTTTGCGAAACTAGACCTTTAGAGCAAGGAGAGATACTGGCTTGAAATTGCAGTCTTTGAATCACATTATAGTTTAACGTTTCTATAGTCTATCTCAAGACTTAGGTTTCCGCGGTATTAAGTATATAAAAAATGAAAACGCACCACGTCGACCGATTTTACATTCATTTGTAAAACACTGCACCCCGCTCGTCTTACCGCGCTGGAAACCTATGTCCAGAGATTGACTATATGTTAGGTCTAGACAAATACATTATTCTGGAGTATTCCAGTCTTATTTATTTTAGAATTAACTAAGTATTTTACCATATGTTCCGTATCTTATTTAAGGTATTCATGGACATTGAGAACTCTCTAGTTGTACCTGAAGGTTCAATAAAGAGAGGTCGAATGTTAGGAAGAGGTGCATTTGGTTTTGTCTTTAGAGCAACAGTTAGACTACAGGTTTGTGATTAGAGCGCTGTTGATAGAAATGGGGGGGGGCTTTAATCTGCAACAAAGAAATGTAGGACTATCCGTTAAAGGACAAGCCTATGAAGTATTGAGACTACTCATTTCATAGGACATAACTAGTCCGAACCGCCCGGTCATAAATTGAGGAACATTACTTCAGAATCAAAAAGATTACAATACCCAGTCTCAGATGAACATTGGTATTGGTTAATGTTGTTTTAGTCCGGCGAGCTATGCGAAGTTGCTCAAAAGATGTTGGAGCCTGTGGATCCAGGACCGAGTGGTAGAGCATCTGCTCACGTAGAAATCAGAATCACACTATAGTGCTAACTATTTCGCTATCATTTTCCCTTTATTGATACTGACGTCGGGGAATCCTATAAGGTGTACGCTATAGTCGGTGGACTTATCGCTTGCAAAGGGTTACGGTACGAACTGCAAACTATTTAGAGCTTATTAAAGTACTTAGAGCAAATATATGCTTCAATTTTTATTTATTAGACCTTTAACTACAAGCGATTAGTCCGAAGACTATACCAATTAATTCTGTTTTACTTTTTTCGAAACTCTTTTTGAAGTTTTCAGATTTAATCTGAATCAAGTAAACCTGAGCGTCGCTTCCCGACCTTTTATACCATACAGCCGTTGTTCGAGTACCAGAAACCGGCAAGCCCAGTCCCAAATTCTGCACCTATTCTTCTTAACCTACCTTCTTGATTCTTTCCTAAGAACATCGTCTATTTCTGTATCATCATGACTTCTTCTTGTGTTTATTTTAGCACCTTGTGCACAGTGAAAACAGGGTACAAATCTATTAACTAATAGATCACCTTCACTTGTATGAACAAAACGAGTACCTAGTGAAGGGTACCTAAAATAGTTAGAGTATTCATAGATGTACAATATAGTCTAGGTTTTGAAACAAACTATAGTTATAATCAGGGGTGGCAAGGGCAGGCCCTCCTATCAAAACGTCTAGGCCCGGGCCGGTAATTTCGAAACAAACGGTTGCTGCTTCACAAACACTAAATTACACAGCTGCGCTCATACCCCTATCTTTAAAGAGTGTTTATATTACTGCATTAAAATGTTGTAGTCTATCTCAAAACCTAGGTTTCCAGAAGCGCGATATCACAAGCGGGCGCTGTGTTATAAAAAATGAATGTAAAATCGCGGCCCGCTCTTGATACCGTGCTGGATACTTAGGTCTTGAGATAGAATATAACTATAGTTTCTATTGGATTATTTAATCTAACAATAAGTGCAGGAAACAGCACTCAGTTATCAGATTTTGCTAAACCTCTCTATGTTTGGAGGTACAAGGCAGTTACCCTTAATTACAATTAAAAACACCGTATTTCAGTTACGACTGTTATTTTCATCTTAAGCAAAAACTAAGATCTGAATTATTTGATCAGCTATCAACAGGTTCTGTTTTTTTAATAAAAATAATAAATAATATAAACTAACCAGTCTTCTAACAAAGTATCCACTAGATCCACAATAAGTGCAAGTAACCTGCTAGAACCTTCTTTATCTGTCCGCATTGTTACAGTATGACCGTCAAATGTTGCAGAAACACTACAAACAATAGGGTTACTGTAGGAATTTATCACTCCTTCCAATAAGTTTCGCAGTTTTTATGTAAATAAACTAGTATATAATCTTTTACGAAACCTAGACTGCATCGCGCTGGCCTTATTCAATGCGCGATGTAGCAAATTGTTTGTTCAGAACTGCTGAACTTGTCAAAATTAGAAAAATCGAGTAAGGCTGCCGCAATATCTAGCTTATACAACATACTATACCACAGACTGTTTCTCTCTAATAGAATGTTGGCTTTAAATTAACAAGTAGCAACATAAGTTGTACTTGAATAGTATGTGAAACCCGACCATCACCTCTAGTCCCGCAAAATTGTGCTGTGATGAAATTAAGTCAACTCGGCAGCAAGTTCATATTCTTACCAGCTCGGAAACTGTGCCTTGGTGAAATTAAGTCAACTCAGCAGCAAGTTTATTTTCTTACCTAAGCGAGGGTAATAATATCTCAATAAGAGCCCATTCTGTAATTGGAAATGGTCGCCATCTATGTTGGTCGTCTCTTGACTGAACTAACAATGAACTATAGTCAACATCACGAATCTCAGCCTAAAATAGGTTTGGTTTAGAAAGAGTTCGTAAAAATCTACAACTCTCAAGAGTATACAACCGTACCCATTTTTTATTTGTTCATAGATTACATAGTGTTTTCAATGATATGAATATTCCATAAAGGTTCCATTCTAATTCGAATAATTCAGATATTTGTTTTTCAATTAGAGGTATGTTATGGCTGAAACAACGGCTCAAGTTCCTCCAGAACACTACGATCAAGAAAGCGAACTATCAACAAAAGTGATACAAATAATCTAGTGTTCGAACAATAAATATTCTATTCTAAAGATTTATTACTCATATTATGTAATGAGATTCTTATAGAAAGCAGAAGTTAAGCTAACCTGTGGAAAGAATTGTTTGAGCACGAATAGAGAGTGTCCCTTCACCATCATCTACAAATAATAACTTTTAATGTTTTCAGTCAAGTAGGGTCGAGTAGATTTTACCACATTGTGGCAACCGGGCCAGCCCGCTCTTAATCCAAGAAGCCAAGTAATATGTTAGTCTTACTTCGGACTTAGAGGGTTTAACCGCCAACTGAGGAGTTACTGGTCGAACGATAGTTTAAGTTTAACAAATAAACTTTGTTGGTGTTACATGATCTCTTTAAATATTACCGACGCTCGACGCTATAAATTTGGGATAGCGGGCAATTCCAAACCACCCCACGAGTATTGAAGCAAATCTTTAAATTCCTATATGATCACGCTAGTTGGGAACCGTTACAATACGGTGTTTCGGTGTCTAAATCGTACACAGTCTACACCGTCGTACAGTACATCGTACAGTATAACAACCCTACGAACAAGACGGGAAATTTTGAATTTGACTTATACGAGCCTATATCTAATTTCTATCCTATCTCTGCCCCTAATGTTAATGTTTTTTACCTCAATACCAGTTTGCCATATTAACCATTCTGCCTTAAAATGACCCTGTGTTGGTTTAAGAAGGTCTGCTTCTGCCATATTTGAAGTAGAAAACATAGATTCTATTGCAGAACAAACATTATCATCACCCATTATTCTGTAAAGAGTTAATATCGGATTCATGATTTTGATAGCAACGGTAACAATCCTTAAATAATAAAACTGTATTATCCGATTTTGTTACGAATCTACGAATCTATGAAAATACCAAACGTTAGGGTTCTTGGAGATGGCTCCTTGGCATTTCCGGGTTATAGTCTTCAGAAAAGGACAACTTTCCAGCGCAATATAAAGGAGAGCATAGATATTAGTTTAAAATGAATGTGATTTCGAAGAAAGGACTCTTAATTCATCGATTTTCCATTCATTTATCCATTACACCGTCGTTTCCCAGTATATTTTGCTAAAATCCTAGTTAATGCTGTAGACACAATAATATCTTTTGCTTCAATATATACCAACCTAGTAATAAGTCTACTCCAGAATCCCGCAGGTATATAAGCCATAACATATAGTCTTCTTAACTGCTTCTCATTTGTATATTCGAATGTATAAATAGGCTGTTCTTCTGTTTTCTTAACTTCCGTTATTCTTCTTAACGGAGAGTGGTTTGACACAATTGACTGTGTTGATCGTAGAGGGGGATGAGCCCATTCGGGTGGTGACCGAATAGACCAACCACGCATTTTAGAGGGAATCTGAAGATACATACTATGAATAGTTACGGAAATTAACAATAAAGAATCTAGTTAATGGTTGGCCTGAATATTATAAACTCTTATGAAATATCTGGTTGAGCAAATAATTTTCACTATCTCAATTGTAATTGTTTTGTGCATGTTGCTGTCGTGTTCGGCAGGGACGATTGGTCGATTATTCATTTAAGGTTATGCTTTTTTTACTACTATAGTTAAGATATACTAATGACCGCTCAGCGAAAGCTCGGCGCGGCACCGGTACTAGCTTAGCTACCTAACTCCATCCTATAACCTTTATTGGACAAACCTTAACAGCCGCTTGTGGATAGTCTGCTCTAAGTCTATATTCATCTGGTAAGAGTGAAGGAATAAGAAGTTGTCTAGACTGACAGACTAGACCTAGTTCGAATTTATGTAACAATTCTATTATGGAATTGCGGAAGGAGGTTTTACAGTTCTTAATTGAAGGCAGTAGAGCATCTTGTGATAGAAGACCCATAGGGAGAGACGGTGTTCTAGAAAATAGAATATTAAGGATTTAAAATAGGTTTATAAGGTTATTAATGTTGTATCTAAGATGATATTGTCCATTTCAAAAGTAAAAAGACCGTGTTTTAAAAATTTAAACGACCAGTTCGCAATACCGTTCCCTGTAAGTTCTCATAAAACACACACAAGACACGGTCTCTTTACTATTAAACAGTTCTATGCCAATTGCAGGTTATATCGTTTATATTGAAAATAGAATACTGTATGAAATGGTTACAATAATAATAATAATAATAATAAAAAAATGTTTATTTTTCCGAAAGTACAATTAAAGACAGAATAGTATAATTTAATATTAGTTTATAATTGTTGCTTGTACTTTCGGAGGAGGAATGTGGCCAATTCTGGCTTTCTAATATAGATTGTTTTATATAGCATCACCGACCGAATACGATCAATTCGAGTACACATACAGCCCTTGTTCTACAAATTCTACAGTAACCCACCTTAGCGACACAACTCCGGCTAAGAAATCCGCTAACCAAAGAGGATCAAAGAATATAAGAGAGCGAAGTGAGGCATCCTCAAACTGGATTAACTCGCCCGCATCGTGTAGAAAAGAACAGGCCGCACGCAGCTCGATATCGTCTCTGAAAGGGAGAAATACTGTTTTTTATAGGCATCAGCGAGTTTAGTCACAAAAAAGACCGGCTCAGTTAAAAAATGTTGGGCCTGGGCCGGAGTTTAAAGGGACATAGAGGGGGCTTTACTGCCTATCCTACCACCTATGTCCCTTTAAATTCTTTTCCTCATTTGGCGTCGGTTTCGGTAGTCTTATTAGAAAAAAAACTAGTAGCGATAAATTAGTTTTTGTAAAATTTCGGATTGATAACATTTACCCTCTAAGATAAGTTACAACATTAGTAAAACTAATGTTTTTACTAAGATTATGGGAAATCTAGCTTATAGTTAGTGAGTAGCTGTATCCGACTCCGTGAGGATCTGAGGCTGTGGGTTTGACTCCCTCTAGCTGCCGAAGGCTTCGGCAAATAGCAGCTTACTCATCCCATGTTTCGTTAGTTAGAAAGGAACCGTCTCTGCTCAGAAGATTCCGGAATTAATGGCCAAAGACGTCTACTACTGTTATAGTACGAAAAGGAAACTATTTGATATATATATAAGACAAGTCTCACAAATCCCCTTAACCCCTTTATATTTAATATATTTTTACCTAAACGGCCTTCCATATTTCGCATTCATTCTTTTTGCCGCTCTTTGCTTGAATTTATCTACAGAAATAACTGCAGAATGAGATTCTTTGCGATATTCAGTCGCCATTTCACGAACTACCTAAAAAAGTCTAGTCAGTGTAGTAAGAACGATGTTTTTAGCGCAGTGTACTAGGGAACAACGGTGTTAAATTAAAATAAATAGAAACTCCTTGGATCGTCTTCTTCAAAAGTACACTCATTTTTATGTAACATCGCCCCTTCCCAGAATACTGCGCTCGAAACCCAGCTTTTGACACAGACAATAGAATAATCACAATGCTAAGATAGTCAGCCTTGTTTCTTTCAAAACAACAAGAAATAAACGTTTTTAAATGTTTTTGACTAATGATAAGCTATTCATTATATTTAATTAATCTCCATGACCCATATGCACAGTCGTTGTTTACTATAAGAATAAAACAATAAACAATACAAAATCAAACCAATATTTCGGAGGTTTTAAGTCTAAGGAGAGTTAATTTACACCGGAGATAAACGTCTCTACATAGGGGTTCATGCAGACCTCTCAATTTTAGGCCCGGCCTATCGGCCCGTGACGCTGGTCTGGTACCAGCTTGGGTTCCACAACAACATGTAGATACTTACATAAGGGTCCCCCCATACGACCCGGCCCGATGATAAGTCTAGTTTTCATGCCTGTATTATCTTCAAGTATGCAAACCTAAGAAATGTTGTGCAAAACGACCAACTCCTTATTAACTGTTTTGGCAGATGTTGACTATCTAACACTAACCTTCATAAGGGCGATGTAGGAAGATGGAATCTGCTGGTCCAATGCCCGTTCTTTGCCAATTCGAACCTCCCATGAAGCTTTGTAGATGATGCTTAGTAACATCTGAAAAAAGAGAGTTTATATTTACAACATCTCTCACTTTTTATGTTGTATCATTTCATTTTACGCCTGTCTCGCTAGTAGTACAAGTAAAAAGATGGTTTAATAAAACAAATGAAACGGGTAGATAAAAGACTTTTAACATCCCCCAGTATCTATAGTCTGTTTCATAAAGTAGACCGCATTGCGCCGGCAATAGTCGACATACGCGCATCGAGCTACTCCGAAGCAGTGCAAAATTGCGGTCAAACAGTGGAAGTTGTATTTGAAAGTGTTCAGTCCGTTTACAAACCTTCATATCGTGCTTAGTCTTAGTGGACAGAAATATTAAATCAACAATTCTAGGTAGACCCCTTTTGTCAGAATCAGAAACCATAAAACGAGAACGAATCTAAAGAACAAATTATCCATTTACTAAAGTACCGTAACCCGTCTACCTTTGCTTCTAGATCCTCTAAATATCCATGCGGGAACCTATTTGGATGTGCCGATACTTGGTCTATGTGAGTAGCAACTAAGATAACGGAAGAGTTTGGGGCTCGAGCCTGCAAATTAATGGCATTTGCGAGGAATTCAGGCAATCTTTTGATATAAATATAAAACATTTTAAAATTGTTAGGTTTACGGTCTCTCTGTCAACTCAGAACCGCACCTTCACATTAGTAAATATGCCTATCTAACAAATACAAGATACTCATTTGTCCAGGTAAGGAAACTATAGAAAAAACAAACAAGAAGTCATTTCTAGAATTATTCAAACTAGAACTCTTCTTACTATAATTATTCAATTCTTACTAGAATTATACAAAACTACGAAGCTCGTTAGAATGCAACTTTTACTCAATTGCGGAAGCATCTTATTAACCTTTAGGTTCAGATTGACCGGCGACACCTTTTCAAAACGTCAGAAGTTCGCGGCTATATAACTTATGGGTGAGAATTTCTTTGGTCGGACCCGGGCAGCTATCTGTATAACATACATATAATATTTGTTTGTTACCTGTATGCTACAAAGCCATTTATGTACATCCATAAGCGCTGTTTCTCCATCAGTAATCCTCCATACAACTAGATAAAGACATCTACGGGATAGAAAATACTGATGAGTTGCATGATATTCACGCTAGAATGAAATTAAATTATATTAAATACTTGGTCTTTAGCTATTGGAGGCTCAAATAATCTCTAGACTTTGATATCTTAAAACCTAGGACGTATTTTGAGACGATGAACCAGTTATCCGGATCTGTGTGCTCAACTCGATAATGGGTTCAGGTTCACAACATATATAGGCGGACTCTTGGCTTGCAAGGGGGTACTGTACGAATTGCAAATTTATTATATTTTATTGAACAATAAGAGGAAATCTGTGCTCTAATTTAAGTTTATTAGACCTTTAGCTGCGCCGACTATAGGCAACAGTTCAGCTTTTTAAAGTTTGGTTTCAGCGTAGTATCTTGTAGAGATGCGTTGTTAGATTACAATAAATGAACTTTGGCTCCCAATCCACAGATTTTCCATTCATTTGATTTTACACCGTCCCTTCCCAGGACATTTCGCTGTAAACCTAGCTTTTCTAACAGACTATAGAGGTAGTATAGTCTATAACAAAAAAATACTGCAGTGCGCAGTGTTGTCTATGGTTTGAAAAATCGCTCGTTCGCAAAATTAAACTTCCATTATATGGTTCAATGCGCAATGTTTAGTTTATTGTCAGAAAAATATCATAGTACTAGTTTATTTTGTATCATGCCCAGAAAAATACAAATACATAATTGCAGAAGCCTATTTATACCACCGCGCTCTGCGGTCTTTTGTTTGTTATAGACTATATCTTATGCTTGTAACATATCTAATTCATCTGATTTATTTAAACGAATATTAAAATAAGCTCTACCTGTCCTCCAAAATCCCATGCGGAGAATCCGACAGGGCCGAGTGGAGGCTCCGTTTTAGATTTCTTAGCTTCATAAGTCCAATCGGCAATGCGAACACTCTCACTCTAGAATAATAAATAATAAGCTTGTTGTGATGTTCATAACTTGATTAGATCAGTTTTATTTGGCAATTTTCTACACACGAAGTGTACCGGTCTTTTACCAGAACCCTCTTTTCTACTCCGGAGTGACCTGAACCTTTGGATCAGTTCCCTTTAACATTTCTTATATTCTGTATTATTGATTGATTGTATGCATTTGAGTTAGTTGTGCTATGTATTAGAGGCGGGTCACCAGATGTCATACAACCCGTTTATAAGCAATTCGAACACGTGTTACAATGACTTCAATGAATATTTAGATTAAGAACGACCGTAAAAAATCGTTTAATTTTAAATCCACATGTTTGGCTAAAATTTTAATCTTGCACAAAATCAGCAGCTGGGCTTCAACCTCAAAATGGTTGAACTTTAAATTAAAGACGAGATGAGCAATTTAAAAGGCCGGCTGGGCCGATTCTGAAAACTGGAGAAAAGCGCCGGTCCGTCTGGCTCTTTCCCAGCTCTGTTAACAACTATGACACAACATGTTGAACTCATCGGTTAGGCGAAGTGCCAAAACCTGCGAGTGTGCTCTATTGTGCCGAAACTGTGCCAAAAGCTACAGTAACCATGCACAAATTCTCACAACATTGAATTTGAAATTAAAGGATTGAGCTTTCGTTGCGAGACCCCCTAGGCCTTTTCTTAACCGATAGAAAATAACTGTTTCAACATGTTGCCATATTGCCAGCTAACGTATTTCGCTTGTTCATTTTCTCACCTGCAGGGTTCTTTTTAACACGGCTTCTGCTTTTAACGCATCCCATATGGTGGATTTACCAACTCTGTCACCGCCGAGAATCAATAAACGTAAATGGTGGTATTTCTTAGATCTAAATAAGAGAATTGCTTATATATATTATTCATCTATATAATTTTTGCTAAACATTTTATAAATCAACTTGACAATCGTTCACTAGAATACAAAAACGTACTCTAGTTCTTCAATCTTATGCATTTTTTATCTTGGGCTATCTTGGTGCCAACAATGGGAAATAAGGTCTGAATTTGGGCCCGGCTGTAAAAATGTTCAGCCCGGCCCGAGCTCTGTATTGCCACCCTTGCTTGAAGCGCGCCTGCTAGGTGGGGATATAAAGGCGAAATTATGTGAATCTCTCAGATTTTCTTGGTAGAGCTTCATTGAATCTGAGAGAGCATTTCTCACCCATGTATATAGTCCATAACAAAAAGAACTTCAGTGCGCGGTGTTGTTTAAGGTTTCAAAAATCGCTCGTTCTATGGCAAAATTAAACTTCCATTATAGGGTTCGATGCGCAATTTTTTGTTTATTGTCAGAAAAATGTTATTGTACTAGTTTTATTTTGTATCATGTCCAGAAAAAGACAAATACGCAATTGCGGAAGCCTACATATACCACCGCGCTCTGAGGTATTTTGTTTGTTATAGACTGTTTATGTTATTATAAACATAAATAAACAAACTCTTCTAGAATAGTCTTTAGATATGCGACCATCTCAACAGTTTTTGCATTTTCAACATTGACCATTGAGTTTAGAGGTTCTTTTAGAAGACATCCTTTAAGGTTAAGAGACCATAGCCTAAATAAGAAGGTTATTTTTATTTGGAATATCCAAAGACTGGACACGTTTAGATAAAATCAAAATCAATATCGATCCGATCATTTTCAGCTTCTATAGTTCGTAGCATGAGCTAGGTTACTATAGTCTATAACAAGAAAAAGACTGCAAGGTGCGGTGTTATAAAGGCTTTCAGAAATTGCCCAATTTTCGTCGACAGTAGATATTCTTGGTACGATTAGAAGCGCAATTTCTTGCTTGTTACTAGAAAAATATCAAGGCACCTTTTTGCATTGCATCATAAAACCCAACTACGTAATTGCCAAAGCCCTCGTTTAACACCGCACCTTGCAGCCTTTTTCTTGTTACAGACTATAGCACAGTATCCTGGGAAAGCAGCGGTACTGTATAAAATAAGTGTATTTTCGAAGAAAATGCTACCAATCCACCGATATTCCATTTATTTTTATATGATACCACATCTCTCCAGAATACTGCGCTGCGCTTCAAACCTAGCACTTAAAACTGGCTATAGTTTACTCGGGTAGTAGTTTTCAATATATTCGCCGGAACTGTGATTCCAGGGCTGGGAAGAACCGGCCGGGCCGGAACGGGTCGGCCCGTTGCTCGAATTTTCGGCCCCGGCCCGTGAAATTCCCAGCCCTGTGTGATTTGTTGTTCCCAAAATATCCCATTGCTCATGTTGAAATTACCTTCATCAGTGGTCATTCTGATCTTAGTACTTTTTATATTTTAGTACCTAGTATCAATATGCTTTTTGAGCTTTGTACTTTTCACTAGAAAGGGATCCAAGATTCATTCAATAAGATGAAAATGACCGGATTCATATTATCCCGATATTAACAAACCTGCTTAACATTCCCATCTCCGGTGGCAACTCTGTAACTCCAATATTATCCGACAAATTCAATACGGATAATCCTGTTAGTTTACTTATATGTTTATTAATAGACTGAAGATGATTAGCGCTAACATCAAGTACTCCAACATTAGGTAACAAAGGCTAAAATATAACATGTTATAGTCAACGGCGAACGTAATAATGGGGTGTCAATGCGTATTTTTTGGATTTATAACACCAAACCTGCAGGCAAGTTGCACGCGCGTACGTGCAAAGAAGGAGAGTAGCCGCCAAATACTTGCACTGGACTCGCAAAAAAGGCTCATACGAGCGTTGAATTCTTTCGGCGCTGACTACAGCTATAGTCGGATTCCTGAGAATGAGGGAGTGTTAAAAACACTTTCCCTGAAAATGGCTCTGAGAGTTCGCGAGCAATGAAAATAGACGCAAAATTACCAAAATATACGCAAGTAACACTTCATGATTTATCATCATGCTAAACCAAAGCATTTCTAACTGTTTTATATACTTTTTATTATAAGCCTCTTCACTGCATTCACGAGTGAATTGGTACAGATTATCAGAGTCGACAACTAGTTCCAGATAAAGCACTGTTACAAACAATACGCTCTGATACAACTTCTGTCTTATCGTACCTTCGTGGTAAGACCCTTGCAGTCCCTTCCTAATACTTCTTCTTACCTTTTCATTATTATCCATAAGTGTTATATTAGTTAGTTGATTATTACTACAATTAAATGTTTTCATCCATTGTAATTGCTCATGTCGGCGGTGACTACAACACTCATCTGCCTATAATATGTTAGATACAAGAAGTCCACCTAGCGAATGAGAATAAAATATCGGAATGTATGTAGGAGAATTATCGTTGAAACTTATTAGAAATATAATTGTTACACAGGAGTAAATTAAATGTTTAAAAACTAAAGTTTTGGTTGGAACTAGTTCCTAAAGTAAGTAGATCGATTTAGCAAGATTAGTAGGAACTATCGGTGTCGGAGGCTCGTCAATAGGACGAACACTAATCTTGCTAAATCGATTTAGTTACTTTACTTCAGAATAGACTTTAGCACTAAAAACATGGTATCGAACACTTTAATACTTTTTTAATATACAAACCTGTGAATCCACCGTCTGATGCCGCGACACCGAAAGGGATCGCTGTGACCGAACAGCAGACTTAGATCTAGATCCTAAAAAGAAACGAATAAATAAAAAGAAGATTAGATAAAATCAAAACCATTATCACTATCGAAGTATATATTCATCGATCTTCAGTCAATTTTTAGAGTCTAACAGTCTTCAGTTAGTCACTTTACACTCAGTCTAGTTGTAATAATTGATAGATTTCAAATAACAAATAAAATAGCTTTTGAGTTTACAAATAGGTATTGTTATTCTGAGGGGTGGAAAAGGCCGGGGTTTACAATTTTCGGACCCGGCCCGTTAAATTCTCTCCCCTGGTTATAGTCAGAGCCAATAGTAAAGAATTCGGGTTTTGTCTTTACGCCAACAGAGCCAGCGGGTGGCTCCATTTCACTGTACAAAATTGCAATTTGCCTGCAGGAGCGGTGTTAAAAACTCTACAGATACACAAGTGAACTACATTATTACTCTCTACTCTGACTAAATATTTTTATAGTCGGTGGACTAATCGCTTGCAGCTAAAGATCTAATAAATTAGAATTAGAGCATAGATTTGCTCAAATTACTCTAATAAACTCTAAAAAATGTGCATTTCGTACCGTAACCCTTTGCAAGCGATTAGTCTACCGACTATAGATAGGTTGTTTTATATATAAATAATGTTATATTTACAATTTCTATACTAACTCTGTTGTCTTTGTGGACTATTCTGTCTTCTTATTCCCATTGTATTAGATGTAGGCATAGCATAGCATATGGGATGATATTGCATACTCCGAGTAAACATATCCTAAAATACAAATAACTATATTTAAGAAAATTACTGCAGAAGGTGCCCGGCATCGTACGGTTTTTCATTATCAATGGGCTTACGGTTTGGCCAGGGCCGATATGCCATGACGTTAATCCCCGGGGTGATATTAACATCTCGGATTTGCACTCTCCAAAAATATTGATTTTGTCCCAATGTGAATTCCTTTTTTAAAGCCGAAGAAATAAATTTACGATGGGGGAAAAATGTATTTGCATATCGTCCCAGATTGGATGTCTTAGTTAGGTCACTAGTACCGCTTATAGGACTCGGTCATGCACTTATGGCTAGACTATTTATAGATAGGGCGAAGGAATATGCAGCAATGCAGTTCGCGAACCGAGTTCACCGGCACGACCAAAGTCAATTAGTGCCTTTATAATTGGGAATTTAAGGGGCTAACCCGGGCAGCAAAGTTTTGAACACATGCCGTCTCTGGCCGGCATATTCCTATCCTGCTGTTTCCCAAATAGAGTTTGTCAAACAATAAAAAGCGAGTGTCAATTAATTTATAGCCAAAATCTTGTTTCCCTTTAGTAATAGTGTTTTTGTTTGTTTCCACTAACCTTTAGAATATTATTAGAAATATCTAAATTCCTTAGATGTGCAGGTATATATTGTACTGTAGGTAAGGACTGTATCATATTAAAAGATATGTTTAGTGTAGTCAAACGAGGACAAGTACACGGTAGACTCAATGGGAATACTTGTAACTAAAAACATTTATATTATTAGCTAATATATGATTTACTAATATTATAAATTTGGTTAATATGGAGCTATTGTATCGCGTTTTAAAAGTTAACTTTATCAAACTTAACTTTCTGAACTTTCTAAAAGCTTATAGTCGACGTATGAATCGTTTGCAGAGGTGTACGGTAGAATTTAGAAGGAGCGCAGAAATCAAAAGGAAATATACTAGTAACCGATATAATTGTCCGCTCAAATTATAATAAATAGACCTTTAGCTGCAAGGGATTCATCCGTCGACTATAATTGTATGCATAAAAACTGAAAGAACTTTTAAAGCGTTTGTCTTAACGGAGTGTTTTTGAAGTATCTCTTCTAAAACCCTGTCTAGTTCTATATTTATTGTCTAGTAGAAGTACTCTACTCTTCTCTTACCCTATTATATGATACATTCAATGTTGTAAGTGTATTTGAAGATGTTAGTGGAATATCAGGAAACATATCTTCGTCATCAACCTAAATTATAACATTTAATAGTCATAAGCTCTAAATAGATTAGGCAATTATTAAACAGACCCGATCCGGCTCATAAATACTGCAAAACAAGTAACAGACACTAAGTTCACCTAAAGACGTTTATTTTCGTTCGTCATTCAAAACAGGCCAGCCCAAGCAGAGCCGGGCTGTTGAACAGTATGGTTCCTCAGGAGCCATATCCGTTCTGTTCATAATCGACAAGCAAAATGTTTTTTAACGATTCTCAAGAACCTAACTTAACTTCGAATAGCATTTTGTCCCCTTATAAAGATTTAGATTGTGCTTACTTTTGAGAGATTAATGCCAGTCTGCCATACATTCTGCCTAAGAACTGGTTTATTAGTCACATTTGGAGGTTCATCTATAGAAAGATCACCAATGGTTACTGAAAAAGAATATAGCTATAATGTATTAGTTATATTAATTTAAATACACTGATATTATACTATTTTGTATGTATGGTTCGTATCAGGAGCTAACTTCCCGAAGCAGTATCCTTCGGACATGCGATGTTAGGTTAATATACTTTGGAAGAAGAAGCTACTATTTCACCTTCCTTACATTCTTATATAATACCGTTGTTCACCAGGATAGTAAACCTATATCTTTATACAGAATTGGGCTTTGTATTTAAGCAATTCTCTTTTCGAACTATGTACTCTTGCTGATTCACGGACTATTTATAAGAGTGGCTCACAAGTGGACCCAGGAACCGCAGCGGTGGTTCATTCAGAAATTTCTAGCTCTACCAAGGAGATTCACTACGCTTCCCAGCCACAATCTTGCTCCTGAGAGCAGACCTCACAACCCCCCCCCTCCCCTATAGCCCTAGCAT